>NQIM01000004.1:0-261924 GCA_003426235.1 Xylaria polymorpha | reverse complement strand
GGCACGGACAGGGGTCCAGGGTCTTCCTAATTTTTCTTGCTTTTCTTTTTTCATCACTCTCACCTACCTCCTATACCTACTTGTACAGAAGTCAAAGCAAGAGGCAAAGTCTCGCATTTGGATTATAGTACCCATCCTCAAAGAACTCAAAATGGGAAATGTCGCATGGTAGCATTGTATTGATAAGCCCATTTGCTAACTAACACCTTATCAATTGTATCGGCATCCCCTCGTTGTAAGATGCTAGTTTACCCCAGTTTCATGTCCAATATCCTCAGCGGTGAGCATTACTGCCATACACACTAGTAGCAATGGGGGATAGTGCCATCTAACGGTGGACCAAACATATCATCGAGCTGCTGTGTGAACCAGACACCTCTCTACCTATACTCCATACTCACCTAGGCATTTTCTATAAGTGTACCAGGTGAGATTTACTAGTGATTAAGATTATCAGCAGAGGATATGTATCTCTATACAACTTGCATTGGGTGTTTGGGCGTCCACGTCCATCCATACCAAGTACGCAAAGGGTGACCATTTCATAAGAGCAGCGACTGCTTACCTGCAGTAGGTATAGTGGTCTAGGTATATGATCAGATATGATACTTATACTGGAGTGTAGTGTAGGTGGTATCAGGTGGGAGGCGGACAACGGCCACTACTGTAGGTATGTATACTGCACACATTAAATAATTGTCCTGTCTAGTACTAAATAGGTATCTCCCCACTGAGCGCGTGAGCATGCAGCCGGAGAGCACTGACCGGAAGATTGCCGCGAACCACCACGGCGGGGCGCTTAGCCTAATTCTGGGTTCTGTGTGTCTCTCTCCATTTGCTCACCAACGCGAGAAACTTCCCTAGATGCACATCAATCAGCTCATTTGGTGTTGAACATGCGACACATCGAGACACACGCATGTCATCGATGACCTTCTTCACCTTCTAGACTGCTAACTAGTATAGGACATGCCAAAAGTGACGATATGCCCACTGTTGCATTGACGATCTGCGTTGGCGTGAACACCTCTCGTCGCCCAAGCCAAGTTCTGACACTCTGTTGTTGTTGATCTACCTACCTATTACGCAACTCGACTCAAGACCCCAAGCTACCCCGGCGCTCTGAGTGGCTGGATGAGGACAGTCGCAAGACATGATGTGGGCTCTTCGGGAACCTAGTGTGAAATGGTGAATACCTGACTCAAAGACGAGACTGACTGACGTCTGCTCCAAGTGACCCTTAAAACGCCCCAGCTGGTTTTGGCCGGACAACGGCTCCGCTAAACACCACAATAAGCGAGGGTCAGACCAGAAGTTCCAATTCGACCAAAACATGGGTGCTGCGCTCCCGTGTTTCCATATCTGGATCCAAGGACACCTCTTCCAGGAAAGCCGACAAAAAATCAAATAGGTTAAATGTTTTGCAGCAACTGGATCTAGATCAAAAATATGGCATGCGCAATCCACAGTCGTGGATATTCCATCATTAAAAAGCCGACAGTCTAGTGTACAATCTACAGTCTACGCGCCCCTAAGCACTGGCCTCATTTCGCACCGGGTCACAGTGCACAGTTTTTCGCCTATCTACCTATGTACTGTACCTATATATGTACTAGTCTTGCGGCTCCCAAGGGCATTCGATTGTTTTTGTTACCGATTTCATATTGCCACACTGTACTACCTACCTGGGTATCGGGTAGGTAACAGAAGTGGGTGGTACAGTAATTACGACACCTAGGTCCCCACGCCCAAGTCGTTGGTGAAGGTGTAGTTAGGTAAGTAGGTATTGCCATTTCCATGGTAATGTCCTGAGCTACCGTAGCAACGATTTTCAAGGTTCTTTTTCGTCAAAAAATACAGCAGAGAACTTGAGCCTTACATAGACCTCGTTGGCGCGAAAGTACAGTACTGTACGTAGTATACGAATACACTTCTATGTACACTGAGTCGGACTTTGAACCGATCCAATAAGAACCTTCCCCCCCCCTTCCCCCTTCCTCTTATTAAATCGCTCGTTATGATTTAAACGCCACCACGCAACTCCCGAGATCCACTTACACATGGCAATGCGCCCCTCAATCGAGTACGCTACGTCTAATGAGGAATCAAGCATCATATCATAACGCCACATGCTTACCTACGCACTACTATATTCGACACCACTTTGCTTTATTCTACCCGATACCAAGTAAGCCTCAACGTACGTTGCCTCCTTTCAACATTTCGTTTAGACAGAGCGCGTCCGGGCTCGGGTATTTCCCACCTATGCCATTTCTCCATCATGATACGCAGGTACTATGTATGTCTCATTCAGCCCAGCGATTCCGCTTTGTGGCCAACAAAACCTACATGTAGCTTACACTACATACCTACCTACCCACCGCAAGTACATAGTGCATAATGCAAGGCTACTTCAATTCGATTCCTTGGGGGGCTAATCATTGGTCAATTGGCCAGAATGAGCTTAATTCCTGCCGTGCCGCATCCTACATGGGTATGAGTACCATAATTTATTATGTACAGCAGACAAGACCCTCAAATAAGCAATAATCTCAAAAAACTTGAGAGACACATCAAAATATGCCGCAAATCCGAGTGTGAGTTGGTGGGCTTCACTAGCCTTGGAATAAGACGGGGTAATCTCTCGCCAAAAGACCTAATCTCTGACGAGGATGCATCGTGGGAGTAAGACAAGGGGCTAGACGGCGGAATTGTTAGGATCTACCAACTAATGATGGAAAGAGGGAATTGTGTCTAAAATGAAAAAGACATAGGAAGCAAGCACATATATAGTGTAAATACTTTACGAAGCCAACAATTTTAACAATAGATATCGAAAAACAAAGAGTCTTGGTACAACTATCATGTGCCCTTGAAATGCTTGTCCGCGGTAGAGTACTTTACCAGCATCAATTCTCGTATCACCACCACCTTATCCTCTTCACAAGCATTACATTATACACCTCGGGAGTTGCAAAGCGAAAAATATCATCGCCCTGGCATGGTTGTTGGTCTTATATACGCACCGCTGAAAAGACTACCGGTACCGCCATCGGAGGGGGGGATTAATTATAGGTACAACTAAGAATCGCCGATACCATTACGCCAGTAGAAACATTCCCGTAGCCGCCTACCTACTTCCCTAAAACAGTACCGCCCAGCATAACATTATCTGCCTCCCGTGGCATCGCTATCAAGGGATTATCTGCCCAGCTCCCTTTTTTTCTTTCTTTCTTCCATTCACATCACTCGCTCGGTACTATCCCGTCCCCTAACCACACCATCATCAGAAACAAATAGTTCTCCTCGTGTAACTCACGAAATAACTCAAGCATAAGTATGCTCCTTAGTTATCGTATATCTCATACTCCCAACGAGTCTCCAAGGACTCAATTCATTCATTCATTTTCCTCCGAAAGAGCTTTCGCTTATCACGCTATTGCATATTCCCGTTTCCATCGATAGCCATGCCCCCCCATAACCCATGGCTATCATCGCAGTAGTAAGTAAGTAACCAACCAGAGTTGTTGTTAGTTAGTTATTCATCCCATCCTTGGACGGATGGATGGAATTAAGACCCGTACGAAGTCGCGTCCGGGATGTCGTCGCGGACCTCCTGGACGCGGTTCCGGGAGCGTTTCTCGATGGCCTCGTCGACGCCGAGGTCGACCTTGTCCATCCACCAGATGAGGAAGGTTCGGAACTCTTCGCAGGCGTCGGCTGCTCGTTTCGGCATCTGGGTAGGTTATTATTATATGTTAGTGTATATCTCCCTCGATCCCGATATATTGATGTTTAGGGGGTAATGAAATATATTGGTTGGAATGCAGATATGGCTGTTAACAGCACTGCTACCGATGATCGATCGGGGGCACTGTGTCGCCTCCGTCTTGTGATCAGATACATTTAATTTATTCCTCGGGAAGGACAGGGGCGGTATATATATATATATATATGTATCGTGGAACAACATCAAGAAATAAAGGGAGGTGACGCACCGGGATAAACTCTAGTCCGATTTCCCTAGTCCGGCTACATGTGGTCGTGCCGCAAGACTCTCTACGTGTGCTGATGAGTGTGTGCAGCGAGATCCTATTGGGGAATCCACGTCAGCAAAGTTCCTTGTTGGACTGAGCATATTTGTCTGTGGGGCTTCCAGAATATCTAGGCCCGGGTCGCAGATAACTGGACATGATGCCCGAGGGAAACCGTAATTCAACGCGTCGGAATTGCAGCGATTCGATAACTTTTGTTGTATAGTTGACGACATCCGGACGTTTCTACTTGTGACAGGGAAAACGAGGTATCGGAAGCACAGTGGTGTAGAATATATAGCCAGATATGCCCTTGGAGATACAATTGGAAACATTCAACGTACCGCTTACAGCATTGATAGCAGAGCGACACGCGGAATCTCGTTGCGAAGTCCTCGGAGCTCTGGCCCGCGACCGTCATCCCCTCGCCGATGTGTATAATCTGCAGCGGGGTCCACCTCGGCGGGAACGGCAGGTGTGCAGCCGGTTCTACGAAGGGTCCCCTATTGAATTGGCGGTATAGATTACTCGGGTACTGTTGGTTCGGATGACCCGGCCGGGGGAGCAGTGTAGGCCCCGACGGATCGGGCGTACTTTGTGGGTATGACTGAGGACTTATCGCTTAGCCCTTGATCCTCGTCTTCTTGCCAAGCTCGATCGTCTTCAGAGACGTCGGTCGTCATGTCCCTAGGCCAACGCATCGCGATAAAATAATGAAGGAGTGGGCTTGGCAGAGAGGAGTAAGATCGGACGATAGTATATAGTGGTAATATACGGGTCCTTGTTTCGGTGAATGCAGGTGTATACTATACAGCTGTATGCACCCCACCGACTTAGAGGTGAAGGGGGAATAGAAAGTAGTGTATGAGATGGAGTAATTAGGGTTGTCCGGAACAGGGTGAAGAGGGAAGCGAGTTACTTATAGGTTATATAGGAGAGTTGGTAGGTATGGCACCGGTGGCCTGGGTGAGCGAGCCACGTAACAACGGTTCACTTGGTGGCCGGCAACAGAGATCGGTAGGTAGCAAAGAGACTGTGAGTGAATGCCCAGCAGCCACGATATTGGTGAATACCATACGTTGTTTGCTTTCGGCATCAACATGATGCGTCGACAGAGGTCATAGCGCAACTGACAACGGGAGGAGTGGAGTATATCACGAGCACAGTGTTTTGAAAAGATGCAAGCAAGCATGGACCATGACCCCGTCGTCTCTGATTCCCAGTGGGATGCGACCAAGATCTGGCTCCGGGATCTCACCATTACCTAGGTATATATAAATAGGCCAGGAAGTTCCACGCAGGCATTATTCCACCCGCATCAATGCGGGCCGCCAGACCCTTCCACGGCCGTCCGTGCGGTTCATGACTGCATTGTTTTCGGATGACATATAATATAAGACAAACACCTACGCTGCATGCCCACTACTGCCATGTCCCCTACCCTACCCTACCCTACCTCCTGTCATGCTGTCTTCATCCAGCAAGTCTACCCATCAAACAAACACACACAACGGCATTTACACAGAGAGCAGCAGCCGATTAAGCCGTGGCGAAGCGCAAGGGGCCAGGCCCAGATCCTCAAGGCCTTGCCCTTTCGCATGAGCAGGACGACGAGCGCGAACGCGAGCACGCACACGGCCGCCTGGATGCCGAAGCTCGCCTTCGTGCCCTGCGCGTTCGCCCACGTGACCTGGAAGTAGCTCACGACGAACCCGCCGAGGGTGCGCGAGGCGTTGACCCAGGCCGAGACCTCGCCCGACGCCTCGGGGTAGCTGTCGAGGTTGTACGAGGATACTGCCACCGTCGTGATCATGGTGCTGAAGACGTAGAGCCCCCAGCTCACCGACGTCACCATGAAGTGCCACTCGTTCTCCAGGCTCTGCCCCAGCACCACGAGGCCTACCACCGCGAAGGGGAGCGCGACGATGATGGCGCGGAGGCGGGCTTCGGGCTCGAAGCGACCGTTTGTGCGTTCGGACTATTTTGTTTAGTCGACGGGTTAGTAGTTTCTGCCGTCAGCAGGAAATGGTGATTGGGGGGGGGGAGGGGTTGGGCGTGTGGACGTAAGGAACTGTAGGATACGCACTGTAATGCTTGGCGAAGATATCGTGTAGCCAGTGCCCTACGACCTCGCCGATGATAACCGCGACAATGGGCGTGAAGTAGAAGAAGCCGATCTGTTTCGGGCCGAACCCATACACGGGCTGGAGGAAGATGGACAGCGTCGTGTTGATACCCACAACCCACGCGAACGTCTAGATCATCACAAATGATACCGTCATGTTAGGAACGAAAACCTAATCGACATCGGAGAACCCACAGGGTTAAACTTACGAGGAAATAGTAGAGACAAGATATAAGCACCGTAGGCTTGGAAATGGCGCGGAGAGGTCTCATGCACGCCTGAAAGAACGTGTTTCGCCGGCCTCTCGATTTCCACTGCGCGATTCCCAGCAGACTCGTGACACGGTTCCCGCGGTCAGGCTGCTCGGATTGAACGATCCTACGGTCGTAGTAGGTCTCTTCGACGAAGACTACGGTCAGTGCGAGAGCGAGGGCCGTCTCGGCGGTATACACCCAGAAAGGGGTCGGCCATGGTTTCGTCGTGATCTGGACTTTGCCACGTTCGCGAAATTAGTAAACGGCAAGTTTCAATTTTTTGCGCGAGGACACAAAACATGGACAGGGCGTGTCAATGGTACTACTCACAAGCGGCAAGGAGCGGACCAAGATAAGGGCTAAGAACGAAAAAAGACCTGACAAGGAAGGCCATTAGCCATGGAATTGGAAATCGCGTAAGTAAGGAATGGGTAGTAACTGGGCGGGCCACTTACGCCCAGATATTGATCTTGCGGGCGCGCTCGTGGAAGAAAAACACGTCTTGGATGAAGATCAACCCATTGACCTGCGCGACGGTGGAGAAGAAGCCGTTCAGGATGCGAGCCGTCTCAAAGGACTCGAAGTTGGTGGCCCCGGCACACCAGGCGGCAGTCGCCAGCGCGACGACGAGAAAGTAAAACATCACGGGTAGGCGTCCGAAATAGGCGCTGAAAGCCACGACTGGAGAACGAAGCATCGTTAGCAGGCAGGCAGGCAGGCAAACGGTCTCGACATCCACAGGCTGTGTCTAGGTGATGGCGAGTAGGTGGGAGTTACCAAAGATCCCGCCGGCGCCGAGCATGAAGACATTGCCGGCTTGCGAATGATTCACCTCGTCCTGGGACATGTTCCACTCTCTGCGCATGAGTTAGTCAGTCGGCCATGTAGAATCATATGCCACGTGGGCATAGGCATCAAAAAACGTACTCGGCTTGCGGGATCAATGTGACGGCCCCCGTCGCAGAGCCATAGTCGGGCAGAAGGGCGGCGAAAGCAACAATGAAGAGGATTAAGTTCTTCCTGCGCTGAGACCAGTTCAACGGATCGGCGGGGTCCTCGCTTGGTTGAGGGATCAGTCGAGTCCGGCCGTCGTTGGCAAGTTTGATCGTGTCATCTCCCTCTGCGCTGGCTACGTCGACCTCGTAGCCCACGGCCTCTCTGAACTCGTGAATCTTATCATCTTGGGAGTCGTTGTCGTTGACGAGAGCGGGCTTGACGGCTGATGTCTTCTCTATGTCTTCTGCAGTCATACTGGCGGTGGCGGAGGCACGAACGAGGGAGTTTGGTTTCGGGGAGAGGTACGATGAAGTAATGTGAGGGGTTTAGGGGCTGGGGTGGATCAATAAATATCATGTAATTGTTGGTTTGTTGGAAACTACCGCGATAACCACGAAGTATTATACATAATAGCGTAAACAACTACATGCTATCTTCAAATTGATTGTTGGTGATATATGTTATCTGCGTAGGGATCGTGTTACTGTTACCTCTTAGACTATGCTACACAAAGCGCTTTTGCCATATCAAGAAAGGAAGGCCAACCAGAAACATCCTTTGGATCCCCAACATGAAGAGATGCATCGGTTATAAGTATTGAATTAACTCTGTCCTTACTATAGGCCCCCTTCTATCAAGCGGGCTAGACTGACTGAGATCTGCACCTGGACAGGACAGTAATAGCTGACATTTCTTTGCTGTATCTGTATGCCTCTTGACTCGCGACCTATGATGCTATGCTTATCTCACATTTATTAAGTCTTGGTACCTTGCTTAGCTTGAGATTAATATGGCTTTTATGACCCTCTCGGTTGGGACAGCAAATCTGAGGTCAGCAAAGGCTACCCCAACTGGATGCTGCATACATCCCAGTCTACCATCGTTGGCTGATATGCTGAGCCGGGGGTCAAAGCACGCCAGAAACGCATTTCGTCCAAATGGAACGCCAGGGTATGATGCACGTCTCTCATTTCGGAATCCCAAGGTCTCAGCTCTCCAGAAGAAATGCGATTGTATCGCCCGTTTTAGGATCGCAAGTTTGGTAGCTCAATATGATACAGCCTTAAGTGTTGGATCGCACAGGCACAATAGACCTATGTACTGTATATAATGACTGCTTTAAGTATAGCCATTGATTGGCTATGAATTTATTATGAGCTATCAGCTCTAGACTCTTCCGATTTTATTGATTTCCGATTCCCTTATTGCGTCTTTCCGATGAGACCGTATATTGGCCCATCCTTCTGATATAATGTGAATTCCCACAAGACAAGCCCCATTCCATCTTTCCACCTAGGTTTCTCAACAAACTTAGGCATTGGGGAACTTCTCCTCCTCAAACCGCTTATTAAGTGCTTCATCCGCCGGAGTGTAGACACCACCGTTCTCCTTGCGGCGTTTCTCGAGGTTGACCCTCTCTTCGTAGTATGCACGCTGACGATCAGTCAGGTCCTTCCAGGGAGTCGAGAGATATTGTGAACTGCCTCTGAATCTGTGCTCTCCGTGAGCGCTGTAAGAGATCGAGGGTCAGAAAATGGACTTATTTGGAGGTTGAACCGGGAGCACGCATGACCATATGGCATATAGGAACGTGGTTCTTGCTAAACCGGAGAATAAAGGACTCAAAAATACTTACTGTGCAACTAGTGAGTGTCGGCCCCATCGCGAGATGGTGCACCAACCCTCGCCGTCAAGTCGGGGACGGTCGCAGGTCAGCTGCGCGTGACCGTGAGCCCTGGCATGGCTCGCTTGAGACGTGGCGTAGTTGGACTCCGAGTTGTGGAGTTTGTTCAGATGCGACTTGATGTTGTTCGCCTTGTTGTTCATGATGCTGCCGCACACCTGGTTGGGAGGGTTGCCGCGGCGGTCCATGCGAGTGCATTGGAACTGGCCGTTGGTCACTATGGCGTGGGATGGTTTAGCGGGGTCCTCAAAGAAAACCCAATGACGACGGTTCTTATTTGTTTTCCTTGAGAGAAGGGGGAGGAGAATAGAGGTTATGGGGTAAATAGATTGAGTCTATTTGAAACTTACAAACATGACCAACGGCACCGGCAACCGCGGGAGCCACGGTGTGGTTGGCTTGAACGACCTGGCTGTTGGCCATAGTTGATGGCCCTTGCACGAACAAGGACTCCTCTTCCTCCTCGGCGTGGCTGTCTTGGGTGAGCTCGTTGTTAGTCATGATTGAGGATACTTGCTGGGGGACTGTCTCGTCGCCTTAGTTGTGAGTGCTTGGGGGATTCTGAGAAGCTGGGGTTTGAAGGTTAATGACAGGTGGTTTGTGAGTTCTGGAGGAGTTGCGAAAAATTAGAGGGCGAGGGCGAGGGCGGGGCGAACGAGAGGTGATGAGTTGTGCACACAAAATCGAATTTGGGAGAGGGCTGTAACTCGAGGAAAGTACCTTTTGTACCTTTAGGCTTGGGCGGGACGGCTGGTAACTCGGTACCAGCCGCCGCCAGTTTAGCACTATCCGAGTTCCCTGGAACGAGACGCCTTAGAGGGTGGGAGCCCCGTGCTTGCGGCCACCCCACGCGTCGTCGAGGCCAGCTGGCCAACAGCCTTTAGCATATAAGCGAGTAATGGCCTCTGTTTATTCCACTGGCGCCGGTGTGTCCGCCAAGCAGGCATGACAACACGTAGCCGGTGGAATTTAGGCCTTTGTAAACAAAACCCCAAATTAGGGCACCTAGGTCTGGATCGGTGTCTTATATGTTGTTGAGTTCGTCCATCTGTTGAGCAAGTGACTCGGGGCCGTTCTATCTTTGCAAGCAGCAAAAAGGCAGGCATGTTCAGAATAGCCAAGGTAACTCTTGAAGAGGCATTGCGGTAGGACATGCTACATCTTCGTTTTGAATAGTAGCAAGATCGTCAGCAATGCTGTCAGCAATGTACTCGGCAATGTTGTTAGCAACAGGAGCCTAACGAAGACATCGCATGTTCCAAAGCAAGGCCTCTTCAAGAGTTACCTTGGCTGCTCTGAGCACGCCTACTTGCTTTGCTGCTTGCAAAGATAGAACAGCGCCGAGTCACTTGCTCAACAGATGGTAGGATGGCGGACTTGAATTCCTCTTGGTGCAAGAGAGCGCCGTAAATAGTGATGCCAGCAATGCAGGGGGGTTCTCATTCGGACCTTGGAGGCGAGAAGACATCTTGGATGGTTTGCTGATCCTTCATAGTTGACAATCAAGACTAACATCGAGATATCTTGGCGGATCCCACTCCGATACAGGTTGGAGGAACTTCGATGGCTTGAAGGACCTGTAGAGAATCTGAGAAGTTTGAATAGAGGCCTTGGGACAGGTTCTTGACTGGTGTCGCTAAGGCGCTTTCAGTATGTGAGCAGCAGCGCAGAGAGACGCGTTAGGGTTTCTTACCTGGAGGGTAAACTAAGAGCGGCTCATTATGCTGGCATTTGAAAACCTTCTTTATCTTTAGTTGAGGTGATGATAAAGAGGCATGATGGAAATCCGCCGAGCATCTACAAGCCAAGGCTCCCTTATGGACCCTCCCTAGATGAGATGACGTTGGATCACAAAGTTGTGATTTAAAGTACTGTAGTGATTGTGGGGAAGGGAAGGGAAGGGAGAGACGGGAGGACTAGGATTAATTGTCTTGGCTTGGAATTTCTGTGGAATGGCGCTAGCGCCGCCTACAGTAGTGAATTAGGTACCGGTACTTATTGTAATTGGTGTATCGGGCTTATCGGACCTATCAGTTTCTCGGATTTAATGAATATGACCTCTTATCGCTTTCTTGTGGCGGCGATAAGCATCTAAGCCCGAGTCTGGCTAGATTTAAAGTTAAAGGGGTTTTTACAAAGTCGTAGTTTAGGCACCTACCTAAAGTACCCTTCAACCAAAATATGCCTTGTCAAGTAGACACAATAGGCTATCTATCATAACTCTTAAGTCTATAAGATACTGCTCATTACTTATTTTTGAGGTGATTACATTGTCTATTGACTTGAGGAATGACCCTCCCTTAGTGTAACGCTATTAGGCTCTTTGTTTTTGTTAAGAGCTTACGTCTTCCCATGTGCACATTATAACAAGCTTCCAAGCGGAACCCATAACTCATTGCGTTATAAAAGTTTAATTTTCAGTTTGGGTTATGTTGTCAATGTTTATATATGCTGTCTTTAAAAGTGTGCAGGTAGACTTGTTGTTCATGTCACTCCCCGTTCTTACGGATATAGACCGTGATAAATGATGCCGGCGACACGATAGACGTAGTTAGCGCCCATCATGCCGGTTTCTCTTCCTGTGCTATAGTAGGGGATGCGACTATCGGTAGAGATTGCGTTGGCTGACCTTGAGGCTTTGTGCTTTTGGGTGCTGTAATATGGTGCTCAAAGTTAGAGTCTCAGTCAAAGCCTTCGGGGTTGGGAGAAGCCTCGGCTAAAGACCTGGGGTCCTTGGTAGTATCTTGAAAGCCGGCGCTAATATAGGATTGCCTAGGGATATTGCTTAATGTATTTAGTTGGCTCTTGTTAAGTCTTATCTACTATTCCTCCATATTAGGATATTTAGATTGCAATAGTCTTCTATACCATTAGGGGAACATGAGCTATCTATTCCTTAATTCTGCTAGTGTCACTGTAGAACTGCAGTACTATACCAAAGCACTACTACCAATAGAGCGTTATCAAGGTGGGTGGTTTGGCGTCTACAGCTACTTGTATATGCTCACGGTTAGGACCGCGACAGCTAGGGTAGGAGGTCTATAGACTACATGTTCGAAATAGCCTCGCCTCAAGTTGCCGACCTCTCTCTCGTATAGCTGTTTCGGATGGGTTACGCAATACACGGGTAAGCTGGGAGCTGAGCCTCGCATAGAGTCTCGGAACTCGTATGACTATATGCATAATGCCGGTCTCAGTCTCGGATGTATCGGATGTAACCGTAGGTTCCAGCAATTCGGTACGTGTGCATTCTAGGTATTACCCGCCTATGTAGAGTCGAACAACTCCCCAAGGAGCAGAGGCTGTGCTCTCCAATCATAAGCACACAATGCCACCCACTCGGGAAATTAACTGACTCTTGGGAGGTAGGCGGCTCATCGGCATTTCGACTAGACTGTTAACTCAAGCTAGCGGCATGAAATATATTCTTTGATGCCTGGCGGAAATCTGGGTGCCTGGCAATAATTTAGATGCCTACCACAATTCTGGATGCCTACCGGAATATAAGAAATGCGTTCATAACAAAAGGGGTATGCGACTCCACTGGACACCCCTGGCTACTACAGTACCTAGGTACATTACGTCGATAACTTGGCATAGTGGCATAGCGGAAATCCGCCCTGCAAGGTAGAACCAACAGTTGATTACAGTAGATCAACCAATACGATGGAGCAGGTCTGCTACAAATAAATAGGTAGCATACGGGCCGCGATGAAATGGCGTTTGAAGCAATAGCTACCTCCTCATCTTCATTGTCTTATCTTTTGCCTTCATTCGACTAAATAGGCCAGAAGCCTTACCTTCAAACTCCAGTAAAGATCGCCAGAATACTATCATCAGTTCAACCTATTTATATCATAATTCGATCCCCGTTCGATCGTCAAAAATTGATAACTACCTACCTAAACCTGCGAATATACCACGCACCTGATTATCTCCCCGCCATCTACTGTACAGAAACGTCGACCTCCTAGCTTTCTTAGACAATGTCGTACAGCAAACCCATGTCCGCAGAAGAGCAGCGGGTAGCCATGGCCCAGGCCGAGGCCGCCGGTCTCGAAGAGCTCGGCCCATGTCCGTCTCACCTAGGCGAAGCATGGATCGACATCCCGCTGCCCGACGGACAAACCAACAGAACCAAAATAGTGTGGCCAAAATCATCAACTCCGTCCCCGCTCGTCATCTACTTCCACGGGGGCGGCCTATCAGTATGCAGTCCCGACCTAGTCTTGGCGCCAGCTCGCGGCTTCGCCACCCTTTTCTCGTGCGTGGTGGCCTGCCCGACGCTCAACCAACTTCCCGAGCAACCGTTTCCCGCACCTGTGCGAATCGCTTGGGAGGTCACCGCATGGCTGTCCGATGTGAAAAATCTCAACGATGGTGTGCTGAAAGATGCTGGGGCTAGTGTTGATCCAGGTCGCGGCTTCGTGGTGGGTGGTCTTAGCTCGGGCGGTGCTGCCGCCGCCGTCATCGGGACCATTCCCGGTGCAATCTCGGCCGGCGTCGAGGATTTCGCCGGCCTGACTCCTCTTCAGAACCGCATCACCGGCATCTTCTCCGGTATCCCGTTCATGGTCACCGAGGCGATGCTTCCGGCACAATATCGACATCTTCTCAAATCCAGAGACGAGGCCTTCGAAAACAAGGCCGCGAACGAGGCGATGCGTAAGGACCTCGAAAGTCGTCTTGGTGTGCACTCTCCCTGGTTCTCGCCGCTTAATCTAAACCTGTCCGATTTCAAGAGCACTCGAAGTCATCCACCAAAGGTTGCCATATATGGTGGGCAGTTGGACCAGTTCCGTGATGATTCTATCATCTACGCAAAGTGGCTAGAGCAGTTGGAAGGGGTGGAAGTTAGATCTTCTGTGCTCGAGGGCGAAGGGCACACGGCTTGGGTATCACTCCCCGGGCCAGGTAGCCATAGCCGCAAACTCAAAGAGGTGGCTCTTAATGGTATGGCCTGGCTCTTGAATCTAGAATGGGACAGTAACCAAGAGCTGCCTTACTAACCTTCAACATTCTAACTTCTCTGGGGATACACTATTGAGTACACTACCTGGCAATTGTAAAGTTATTTCTCAGTATTTTCAGATAATATATATTTTTTTCAGAATCGGAATATGACCTATTATTCTATATATTACAGAAGCTTCGCTTCAGTATGCAAGTACAGCGCCACAATTGTGAATGTCATGAAAGCGCTGATTCCGGTGGCATGTAACATGATGAATAAGCCATAATAAGTGGCAGAATCAAAACATGGATTTTTGCGAATATATATCATAGTAATTTTCATTATGTTGCAGGCAATTAATTGAAAAGTAAACTTGAAGTGACAGGCGCTATACACAAAGAGACAGATTTGAAAGCATACCGCCGTCTAATGTGGAATAGCATACGTGACATCATCGCCAAGCCGCGAACCATTCCTCAATTCATCAACATGAAAAGATCAAAGATTCCACACACTTGATAATACATACTGTAGAGAGCATTAGGACATAAAATGACCACACCACCCTCCTACCTCCTCTACCACGAGCCCTCCCTCCCGTCTCTCCTCACCACCTCCACCTTCCTCCTCGCCCTCAACATCATCAACTCCGTCCTCGACCGGACACTAGCCTGCGGCCTCGTCGGCCAAGTGCTAATCGGCACAGCATGGGGGGTCGCAGTGGCTATCCCTCGACTTCCAGCGCGCCGTGTCGAGTCTCGGCTACATCGGGCTGATTCTCGTCGTGTACGCCGGCGGCGTGGAGACGGAGGTAACCGCGCTGCGGAAGAACCTCGTGCTTAGCGTCGCTGTCGCCATCACGGGCGTCGCAATCCCCATCGCGCTATCTTTTGCCCTTCTCGCGGCTCCGGGGCCGTTTCTCGGGACAGATGGTGATGCCTCGACGGCGGTTCTGCCGGCTTTCGCGGCTGGTGCGGCCTTGTGCTCTACGAGTTTGGGGACTACATTCTCGGTGCTGCAGGCGAGTGGGCTGAGTCGTACGAGATTGGGCGCTGTCCTGGCGTCGGCTGCGCTGCTTGATGATGTGGTTGGGTTGGTGATGGTTCGTATTATTACTGGTCTTGGACAGACAGGGGATAGTGGCAGTAAGTGATATTAACGCTTATGTCTCCCCTAACGTTAGGAATGGCTCAAGATACTCCTAAGACCCCTACAAAATTCGTATCGAAGCATAGTGACTGACTTCAGACCCCAAAGTCGAACCAGCGACAATTCTGCGGCCAGTGCTAGTCTCCGTCGCATTCGCCATAGCAGTGCCTCTCGCGTGTCGCTATACGCTGAGGCCCGGGCAAAGGGTATTAGACAACATGATAAAAGGGTGGGATAGAAAGGAGACAGGAGAGAACGCAAGTAAGAAGGCAAAAGCGATGGCGTGGATCCGTTCCCAAGAGGCTGCTTTCATTGCCCAGACAGCGCTCCTGATTCTGCTAGTCGTTGCGGCCGACTATGCCGGGGCTTCCGTCCTGCTCGCCGCGTATCTTGCAGGCGTGGTAGTGAGCTGGTGGGACGGGAGGCGAGATGTTTCTACAGCGACTTCTCCCGGGCCGCAGCCGCATGACGAATTTCCTTCGGCGGAAACGTCTGCATTTGCAGAGCCACAAGCACAAGACCTTAATAGGCGGGAACCCGGTACGGTTGGCGAGGGCTCGTCTTCGATTACCACAGGCCAAGAGACCTCTGAACCACGACGCACAGCCTCGAGTGTCTTTGATTCATTTTACGCACAAGCTGTCAATCGTGTGCTGAAACCGTTTTTCTTCGTGAGTACCCCCGTCTCTGTATTATACCCTAGCACTGTTGATCCGTGATACTGACAATTCAAGGCTTCGATTGGGTTTTCTATTCCGATATCACAGCTATTTGTACGTGAGATCGTGTGGCGCGGCATAATCTACAGCATCCTCATGATCATCGGCAAGCTTGTCTGTGGTCTCTGGCTTGTACGGTTCCCGATATCTGTGTCTAGCGTATTGCGAGGCGTGGCTTCCTTCATAGCCTCAAAGTATAGCCAGACTGTGTCTAAGATCCGGTCCTGGAGTCTTGGGCCTACGACAAAATTGGCGGGAGCCCACGAGTCACAGTCTAATGAGAACCCACCAACTCAGACGTCATGTATAGAGCTGAGCACGCCGCGAGCCTCCGTTAGGCCGCATCCGAATGAATCAACTTCAACTACTCCCCCGAATTCTGAGTTGGCTACGCCCCCAAAGCCTCTTTCCCTCTACCCAGCCTCTGTGATGGGTTGTGCTATGGTTGCTCGTGGCGAGATAGGGTTTCTCATCTCGTCAATGGCGGAAAGCCAAGGCGTATTCCGTCGTCGGGGCGAGGACCCCTCTGCAGCCTCAGAGCTCTTCCTTATCGTAACTTGGGCTATATTTGTCTGCACAATTTTTGGGCCTATCTGCACCGGGCTTCTCGTCCGGCGCATTAAAAAGCTTGAGAAGGCTAGCGAGTTGTCTACAGGGGGTGCTCGGAATGTCTTGGGTGTTTGGGGCATTGGATGATTCCGGTAATTACCTGACCTACGCTACCGTAAGAAATCCTCTAATAGTCGAATATTGTAAAAGCTATCGGGCTTGCTGTGAACTTGATAACACCATCTCCGCAGATATGCAAGGATACGGCTCAGAACGCATCTTCACCGCCACCCCTATTCATCCCTTTATGCTTGCAGTAGGAACATGCGCTACTCCCATGCGCTTCGCATCATCCTATACAATAAGCGCTATACCGTTGTGAGCTAAATACAGAGAATGGCTCTATATAACAGATCATCTGGAGAAATCTACTGCTCCTGTTGTTGCTTGTGATGAGAAGAAGGCGCCGCATACTGACAATGGCCTAAGTGGCGTTGTATAAAACCATCGGGCTGTCATAAACCTTAATATATGTGTAAATACGCAACCCACATTCATATAAAGATTGCCACAAACCAAGCGAATGCTTTGATCTACCAAGGTACATTACTAGCAGGTAGTTTCAGTCTGGAAACCACACCACCGTCCCTTTCCCCTCTCGCTCAGAAATCCTTTGCATCGAAGTTAGTGCTGCCGAGAGTGAGCGAGCAAAGCTGTTAAAGTCGCCATAAACCAATATGAGCATGGATGTACCCCGCATGAGACATGAACCATCACCCAATGACGCCGCAGAGTTCATCTGCCGGTCTACTGTACCTAGGCGTGCAGCTGGGCTATATCGGTAGTCTTCTAAGATGGCTTGGACGCATCATTAACGGCGTTAGGTCACTCATATGCGGTTTTCTTCCTACGCTAGTTAGGCTGAAGTTGTATACACGTAATTTAAGTAAGAATTGAATAATAAGTAAGCATAGAGCCTGCAGAGCTCTTCTAATAGATATTTAGCAAGTTATTTTCTATCCTTTCATAACCGTAACACAGGAACTAACACGTTTCCTCGAATGCAATGAAAGGTAGCTGTCTACCGAGTTCTATATATTAATACACCACTGGAACACACGCTGGCAGGCCCTCGCCCAAGAAGCCTCGAAACGTAAATCCCAGGTAAACAGTACAAGCATACAAGGTTTTAGTCATACCCCATAGACGCCGTAGAATGCTCTTCCATCATAAACTCAGCCCGTCCTGAAGCTCTGGCGCCAAATACATGTCCTTATGCTAATCACATGTGGTGACTTTTATGTCCGCATCTCTTATCGTGACTTTTTTCTTCGTACCGCATAGTAGTGAAACGCAGTGATATGAACGGACCTATAGCCTATTCACAGCTCGAGGCTGACTCGTTGATATCGTGCTTTGCGGCAAAGTTATTGTGCCTGCCTTGCTATAGCCATGAACTGGTCTGCAATCTGTTGAAGGGGGTTAGATGAACCGACGTCGCGGAGATGGGTTATATTTAGGGATAGATTTACCTCGCGGTCTGCCTTGATGAAAGGCTGCTCGAAGAACATGCGCTTTTGGTCTTTCGTAAGCTCGAGAATGACAGTCATGAGTCCCCATGGCTGCGGCCAGTATCCTGCTAATCGTTCTAGCAATATCCGGACGATTTGCTGACGGATATCTGTTTCTTCCGGATCATTCATATCTTGACCGAAAAGGTCGAGAATGACGAGACTGAAGTACTCGGTTGAAGGTCCTGGGTATCGTAACCGGTCGATGATGCTGCTCAGCAAGTAGTAACGACCTTCAGGCAATAGCTCGTGCACCAAAAGCGATAAAGTGGCAATATCAGCAGACCCAGGGACAAACAATGATCCTGTTTGGCGAGATCTAGAGACTACATGATCGCCCACGTACTCTACTATGTCGTCGATAAGCTTCGGATCAACCGTGAGACGTACGTATCCGAAGATGGTTTCGCTCCCATTGCTTTTGTTAATAGCATGTGTTAGGTGTGCGATGGCATCTTCAGATGGACCTGCCTGCATGAGTTGCTCGAGGACATGTAGCATGCCTGCTTCCCTGAGTGCTGAGAAAGACAGAACGATCGTGTCCGCTTCTGAGGGTTGGGGAAGAGAATCATCTGCAGCATCCGATCTAGGGTTACAGTTTAGGACTATGTTTCTCAACTGCCTGACGTGGGGTGCGATGCTGCCACACAATTGAGTGGCGTTGGCTGACACGTAATCGGCATAGTCGTGTGTGAGTGTTACCATGAGCTTGATGACTGCCCGATAATAGTCTTTCACGACATCCGCGATATCAATTACTTTCATGTGCTCAGACACATTTCCCAGAAGTGACTGAAGGATCTTAGTGAACGGTGCCCAACCCACTCTTGCATCGAGTGTCAGCAGGTTGGGCAAGAACTGCCTGTGTCCAATAAGATAGACCCAGGCATAAGAAAAACCTGGGAACCGGTCGGGGTTAAGGCGCAGCAAGGTCTCTGCTATATCTAACAGAACATCTTTTCGGTAGGTCTGGAGGTTATCGACAAATATGTTGTCGACGGCGTGCATAAGCATCGCAAATAGACGGAAGAAGACGCGTGCGTTAAATCGCTCCCCTCGAGTAACATGATGATGGTTGAGAACAACTGGAATAAGAGCTAGTACGGCTCGCATAACCGTGACAGGACCGTCTTTCGGATCTTCAAAATCGGCTGTACTATCCTGGGCAAAGATCTCGATCATTTTTACAAGTGCATCGACACATGCGAAGGCCTCGGACTTACTAGCGCCTCCGGCATGCATGAGTTGCTCATAGTGGTTGACCGAGCCATCAAGACCTCTGTGTAAGAGCAACAGAAAGCTATCCAGGCTGTTGATAACTCCCCTGCCGCGTAACTGCCTGATAAAGCCAGACAATACTTTATCAGTTGCGTTCGAATTCGATAATATTCTTCCCCACTCTTCTAGGACGTAGTCGAAGCACTCCCCTTGTTCCATGGTATCGTCCATTTGGGGCCCCGACAATCCCGACTGGAGTAACTTCGACTTCAGCATTTGGCCGGCTTCGAAGCTTGGATCCTCCAGAATCCAGTCCCATGCAGCCAGGAAACTATGTACATAGTCAGCGGCCAATGCGACCGGCCTCTCATTGAAAAGTGTGAGATCCAGAAGGTCCCCAAAGAACTCCAATGACGACTCTTCCCGTTGGTCCAGGGCCTTCGCAGTCATTGTATCGATATTGTGGAGATCAAGAAGGTCGGTCTGAAGCAAAGCGGATATCAGGGGCATGTGGAGAATGTTCTGGGTCGGCTGGTTGTAAAGACTGACTTGGACGCGATCGTGCAAGTTCGAGCCAGAACTAGAGGATATCTTCAATATTAACTCCAGGATATGGACAAGGGCCTCTATAAACAAGGTACTATGACTGTACCTGCCAAATAGCAGGTTACATATCTTCTCTGCCGCATGAACAGCCGGCCCGTCAGAGTTCTGGAACGTCTTGATGATGAGCTGCGTGAACGCGTCCACTACGTCGAGGATGTCGTGGGGTTTGGGAACATCACTGAAATGGGTCTCTTCAGTGGCATCTGCGATATGTTTTAACTCTTCAAGGAGTTTGGAGATCTTGTCTTCAATAACTCTGGCATCTAGCTGGCCGGGATGAGCTGAGGGGCGACCATTGGCCATCCCTGCATGCATATGGGAGTACGGCAACTGGGAACTCAAATGTTGCAGAGACGGCGTTTCGGCAGGTGTGGGTAGGTTTGGCACAGCGTTGTACTGATCCGAAAGTACCTCGTTAGCGATGAGCCTGGTTGTGTCAGAGGCAGAGGCGGCATGCGCGCCGCTGCTTTGGGTAGCACCTCTTGGTTGTCTGGCGAAGTCATCGTAGATGGCCATTTGCTCCGCATTCAAACCCGAAGTACTTGGGGCAAGTTTGAAGGGGTGAGGGATAGTCATAGCCCATCGAGTGAGACCTGGATCCACATATGGCTCATTAGGTCGTTGTAGGCGATGTCGTCGCCGCGCCTCAATTTCACCTTCGATCATCTCCTCGATTTCTGGAACAGCGCGGTCTTCTGCCTGTTTCTCGATGATGTTGCATGCGAGATCTAGGTTCGAGTTGACACACATTAGAATGGTGCCTTCTGGCAAGCCTTGCGGGAGGTCATTTGCAGCAGTTCGGAGGTAGTTGGAAATATTTGCCCGAAGAGGTTCCTTAGAAGTCACCTGGGCAAGACTCCCGGCTGTTGCCTTGACCATATTGATTGCCGCCGTTCGAAGCCTGTTTTCATCGGGTTCTGTAGCAAAGTCCTTATGGATCATTTGCTGGGTGCTGATAGCGGCAATCGTAACCGATCTATCTACAACCGGCTGGATGATATCATGTAACGCTCTTGTAACAGCATTACGCACCATCTCGTGAAGCCGGGCTGTATTCACCACCATCTCGTTGGTTGGTGGGATGGATAGTAGGCTACCGACTTCTGGGACGGATACGGGTAGAGTTTGCGGTGACAGGCCGGGGGCAACGGCGCTAGGTAACCCGTTCAGAGAGAGGCTGTCAAATTGTTCAAGCTCTGGGACCGAGAGCTCACCCACGTCGTCAATGGGTTCGCGATCTTGAAGCTCGCTAGAGGGTTCTATACTCTTGTGATCAAGGTTGAGATCTTTACATAGAACCTCAATTTCAAACTTTTGGTTTAGCTTAAGTTCGGCATTGTGGTATAACTCGATGAGAAGATGGATAATATCCATCAGCCAGGGATTGGGTGGGCGAAATATACTTGATTTAGAAGCTTGGATGAGCACTTTGCACACGAAAGGCACCACAACAACTAGGCGCTTAGTATCGTGAGCTTCAATAAGGAGCTGCTTGAAGGCGAGGTTCTTGTGCTTAATCGGTTGGTCCCTTGCTAGTGTGAGAAGACCCAACCAGGCACCTAGATATTTGAGATGTGTCCTATCCGTGGAACTTTGCATTGTGCTTTCTGCATTTAGCATCCGTGCCACGCTTATGTATGTCTGCCGGAGGACCTCGGACCACAAGCCATGATGTTGGAAGAGTTTGACCAGATCAAGATAGACCTCGTGGTAGTTTGGTTGCATCTTCGCGCGTTCCTCTACGAGATGGCTTGCGAACCACTGCTGATGGCGCTCATCCATGACCTCGCATATCTCCCTGAACGTGCTTTGAAGTGATGTTGTTGTCAAGTTGTTGAGACCAAATTGGATCTTGTCCTGGGCCTCAACAACAGGATCCTCGAAAATACCCCCAAGCTTTGGACTGTCAACATTGATGGCTGCGAAGGGAGGCGCGTGAGTATCGGGGGTCTCCACAGAGCCATTTACCATCGCATCACTTGCTAAGTGATTAGCTGGGCTCTTCCCGTTCTGGGTGCGTGCTTTTTCTTCTTCGTCTTCGCGTACAACGTCTTCTGCTTTCCTCCAGGCCTCCGTTCCGTGGAGGCCGGCAATTTGCAATAGCTGTTTGCAAAACCCGGGCCATTCTCTAAAACGGGAGAATAATTGCATCAGAGCCTGAAGACCAAACTTGTACATGTTCTCCTCAGGTGTGTGGTCCCTGACCGCTTCCAGAATCATCCCAAGCCCAATCTTAAGCGGTAGTTCTGAAATAAGCTTATGTGAAATGATGCCGCCGAATAGGACGGCAGTGGTAGCTAAGGCCTCAAGAGGATAACCGGAAAAATGCGAATATTCGTCAAAAAGCCCGTGAATCATGCAGGCAAAGATATCTTGTTCAAGGGGCTCTCGAGAGTGCTTGTATGTTTCGAGACGCTGAACAACAACTTTGACTTCGCTCTCTTCACTGTACATCGTCTTGTATTGCTCTTCCATTTTGGCGACAGCAGCCTGGGGAAGCCC
This sequence comes from Xylaria polymorpha, assembly GCA_003426235.1. NCBI lineage: Eukaryota > Fungi > Ascomycota > Sordariomycetes > Xylariales > Xylariaceae > Xylaria > Xylaria polymorpha. Next base: position 239,563 of record NQIM01000004.1, on the reverse strand, counting down.
ATGGCCGTTTTTCCCATTCGCATCAATAATATCATCATAACCCTCTCCGTAATTGACCAGTCTGGGATAAGCTGTGATACATGCACGCTGAACCATAATAAGTTCGGGAATTGGGCCTCGGGGAAGGAAATCCTCTAGTATCTGAAGTAATGCCAAGACCGTCTTGAGGTGAAGCGAAGTGCTCGTGTTCTGGGGAATCTGACCATTTATAGCCTTCTGAGAATTTATTTCGAGGCCCGCCTTGATGAGCAAGAATTGTACCAAGGCTGGCGAGATTTGGGGGCGTCTCTCTGCGATATTACGGGCCCATTGCGTGAGGTCCAGCTGGCCTTCAGCATGGGCAAGGGATGCGAGATCAAGCCCGAAGCCATTGGCGAGATAGATGAGGTCATCCAACCAACCATGTTTCATGACATGATCATAGATGAGGGGGAGATCTGCGGGTTTCATAGCATGGGCGTCCACTAATCTCTGAGTTACCCAGGTCCTATCCTTCCTCCACAGACTATCCAGGACAAACTCGTGATATTCGGAGCGGCGATGAAGGAAGTTTTCGAACAGAGACGCAAGTGTGTCTACAGCCATGGGCGGCCACGGCTTAGGGACACCGAAGGCCGACACGATGAAGATGTCTAAATTAGGAACAACAACTTCTTGGAACAGGCGCTTGGCCTCCGTGCTTTGCGAGGCATGTAGAGAATGGAGAGCGACCTGGAAGATAGCCGACAGGGCAGGGCTAGAAACAAGCGGATGTTTGACCGCTGTTGCTGCTCGCTCACGAACCTCCGGGGGTGACTGAGCGTAGTCGTCGAGGGTAAAGGTTGGCTGAAGACCAGGAATCGTGCTCGCATCAATGTGCTCTGGGGTCAGCGAGGCAAAGGCACAAATGAAAGATAGCTGGGTCTCAGGATTCTCCCAATGTGACCCGCCCCAGAGGCATTGGATATCGAAAGGTGGTGAATGATCCTCGTTTGCTTGGGCTATTGGTAAAAGGGCGTTATATAGTCGTAAGAACTGCTCAGAGGAGACCCGTACATCGCGCTGATCAAAGTAGGCGATAGTGTCCTGCCAGCTGAAGGTCGGGGGTAGAATCCGACGAAGTGCACTGACCAGGACAGATGGGTTATGATGGTAGGTGATGCTCACGGTAGTGTAAGTCAGGGCGGCAGACACTTGCTCTTCGCTCAGTTGGATATTAGCAGGCCGGTTCCGCAGGTAGCCTAGACAGGTGTCCTCATCACGGGTGAAGTCGGCAGTCTTCTGGATGTAGAGAGCTAGGGCATTAGGAGGTCTCTCGCTCAAGACCCGAATCAGATCGAGACCAGCCAGGACCTCCATAGGCGGCGCTTGGTCGGTGTGGGACCAGCGTGACTGCACCTTATGACTGAGCTCGTGCTTAGCGGCAGAATTGAAGTTGGGCGGATGCCCTTGAATATAACGGTCGACAATAGTGGCGATGGCGGATGCATCGAGATCGGAATGGTCACCATAATTCGGCCGCGAAATTATATTAACGAACGTTGGGAAATTAGTGGAGAGGATAGCATCGGCTACAGGAGATGGTTAAGGTTAGCGAGAATGTAAGATATAGCGGGATACAATTGCTGGGAGGCAGACCTTTCGTTTTGAGGTCTGGGCGCAAACCAAACTTGAAGGCTAGTGCTAGAATGGTCTTCTCCAGAGCGTCCAGTCTGAAGTGTTCCATGAAGGTCGACAGGTCAAATTCACGGAAGATGTCCTCATTGGCGGTCTCGATCGACTCGGCTATCTTGGATGCTTGATCAAGATCGTGCGAGATCTTGTTCATCTCGCCCACCAGCAATGAGTAGTTGCCGGGATTAGTCGCGGGCCTATTCAGACCCGGGAATATCTGAGGGGCATTGCCGGCAACTAGCCGCGTGAAGTAGCGAGAAAAGACTTCCATTCCGTGATCATCGAGGAGCTAGCACGTGTGAAGATGGGATGTTAGCGGTGGCAGTCCGGACGGTACCATGGCGCGGCGCAGAGAGCTATCACGTCAAGCGACAGATAGTGGATATGCACTAACCTTGTTCAGCTGATCGATCTGTAGCTCCCACTTTGCACGGTCTTTGTCCTTGTTGAGGGAGCTCAGCAGCAGGTAGACCTGAGCGACGACGATTTTAGTGAGCGAGTTGTTGTTACCCGTGGTCGGGCTGCTCGTACTCGGGCTTGCGCCAGCACTCAGAGGGCCGGTCTGTGACGGATGGGGCGAATGTGTCAAGCCCGTCTGCAAACCCTGGGCAGGAACAGGCGAAAAGGTTCCGGATCGTGAATGGGAGGCGGGCGGTGGGACGGCGTGAAATGCGAATCCCCTGGAACCCCTCGCAAGATCACACAGAACGACAATTGGCTTTCCCACTATCTGACTGTGAAGCAAAAGCCACACGAGCAGACAAACACAGGCGGCGCAGACTGCAGGTTACTCAACAACGGAGAAATGGTGTGGGCTGAGGAACTCGTTGGGCGCTGGGGTCATGAGCCCGGCTGACTGGACGTCGAGGTCGCGATACGACGGGTATCTAGGGGTAGGTCGTCGTGGTCGTGGTCGTGTAGTCGGCTGGGGGAGGGTCGTGGGCGGCGGAGGAGAGCGAGGCGGAGGGGTGTGCCTGTCGCCTCGTCGGGGGAGTCGGTGAAATCTGGTTAAGGGCCGGCTGGGGCGCTCTGTGTTTTCGCTATATGCCAGGCTTCGTTAGATGGTTGCTTGCTTGCTTGGTATGGGTCGGGGCGGAAGAGTGCAGTGGGATCCTACACGCGGCCGGGACGGGAACTGAGCTTGAGGATCGGGATGGGGATGTATCTGGGCGGCAGAAAGGTAGGCACTGTGGCTTGCGACGGGCAGAGTATATAGTACTGGACGTACCTTAATCGGGACGGGCAATATATGCCGTGGTGAGGTTGTAGTGTGATGGTAGCATAAATTTTAGGTTGACTTTGTCTGTGTAGAGTATGAAGAACGGACAGAGAATACCAGGTAGGTAGGTAGGTAGCTGAGGTTAGATACTAGAGGTAGAGCATAGAGCATAGAGCCTGGTGGATGGATCATGTGGTGGAGGACACTACAAATGGGAAGTAGAACCTGCACTCTGCTCTTTTGCCTAGGTGTAGGTACGTATCCCTTCCACGGCAGAACCCGCCAGCTTCCAGAGCACAGGCCATGGAATTGAGGCCAATCACACATGCAGCAGCCAGTGTTAAGATGTGCCTGGCCTTGCCATAGGTTAGGTACCACCTACCTACCTACTACGATGACCCCACTACAGCGATTGCTTGTAGGTAAATACCATGTATGTATATAAGTAAGCCGTTGCCCAANCCCCCCAGGTACCTTAGGTAGGTAGGTAGCTCAGCTCCTACAATGTAGCTAAGTACACTAGGTAGGTAGGTAGGTATTCGGTAGGTATCTAGAATTGACACGGCCCGTCTCTTGCAGCTATGACTTCAAAAGTATATAGACTACATTAGTAGGAGTTGAGGCCATCTCCTATAACCAAAATTGAACTACTTCGTCTTAAAAAGACAGCCTGGAGGTTAGCGCCCTTCCAGTTCCAATGGGACCTATGGGACGCCTAGCTGGACATAGCTTTACTCCACATCCGGCAACCCACCATCCCCAATGCAATCGAGTCAGGCTTCTTGAATGATACCTACGCTGATTGCTTCTACTTATACCTCTTAATATCTGCTACTTGGTCCCATCCTTGATCAGAGCAGGGTGCAAACATACTTAGGTACATACCTACTTACTATTATTCATTCACTCGTTCAATATGCTTTCGATCGCTGCTTCTCATCACTCTCAACTTACCTGGGTAGAATCTTTCACGCCTCTGAGAGCTACAGGTACCAATTCCTTGGATCCGCGGCTCAAAGTGGCTCAACATGTCTCAACATGTCTTTCTTCCATTAGTAAGATTTAAGCGTAAGGTATTGGGGAATGCAGTGATATGCTAAAAGTTGCTTGGTGACTCCTGAGATTATTATTCTTAAGTCCAGGGGGAGGGGAGATCTCAGCTATATCATGCTCCTCGGGATGACAACAACTGAGAGAAAAACGTAGTATGCTACATACTTAGCCCGATGACATCGACTAGGTATTGACTCTAAAGAACAAGCTGCATCCTTCCAATATCTCATCAAACCCCTAGCATCAATCGCACGACGCAGTCGTCTTCTCTCCTCAACTACTCCCCAAGCCACCACTCACGACCCAGCCCGACAAAGCGGTCCATCCTGTGTAGGCAATCCATGGTCAACGGTCCTCACAACCCAGCTCTCACTACCAACGCCAACCGGCGTATAAAACAAGTTCCAAGGATCCCAGCTCGCCTTCATCTGGCCAAGCCTCGCATAGTTGGCGCCGAAGAAGGCGTTCTGCCACTCTGGCTCTTCGATGTCGGCTTCGTTCACTAGAGAACTCGGAGTCAGTTATTGCTACCGTGTTTTATGAGGAGTTTCAGAGGCTTCTGGACATCATCTTGGCTTAGAAAGGAAATCACGTGCTCCGAAAGTTGCCAAAATAAGAAGTAAATGTCTTGCTCACCGTACGATCCGCCCTCGGGCGTTGCCTGTCGGATCTGGTCCATGAACACGTTGAATCGGGCATGAGCATCGCGCACGCCCTGCGCCGAGAGGCCCCGCAGGTTCGTGCCCTCGAAGACATCCGCATGCATGACTGGTGCATCGAGAGTTAGCGATATCCCTTCTGCGCGAATTTCGGGAATATGCAGGAGGCTTGAGACAAGACGCAGATCCTCCCAGCATGACCTATATAAGGAAGAGATGTGACTTGGACACAACTTACCACCGGTCCGAAACGCGGGGTTGACAGCGCTGCTGCGCCCCGGATATCCCGCGACATCGAGGGTCGGCGCCATGTTAATGCCGTGGAACATATAGCCCGCTTCGACGGTATTTCGGATCGCCCTCTGGGTAGCTACAAAGCGGGACGGATTCTCAAAGCTCACGCGGGGGAATATCCGGCTCGCGAACCGGCCGCCATTACCCGGCGTATCGCCGACGCCGTGGCGGACATCCTCCCAGTTCGAGGCCTGTGTGACGCTGGAAGCGGGGACGGTGAGCCCCAGCGCGGTAATGCGGTCGCGCAATGGCTTCACGAACGCGGTGAGCTGCGCGGCCGACATCCCCGGCATCTCGATGGTGGTCGAGAAACTAGCCCCAGGGGGCGCGGTGCTGCCCGATGCGGGCGCGATGCGGTTCACCGAGCTGTAGGCCGTGCCCCCGTTGTCCACGATGTCTAGCCCGAACTTGTGGTATGCGTCGAAAGCCGCCCAGAAGGGGGCCGTTGCGTTAGCCGGTGCGTTTCGGGCGGGCTGGACGGAGAAGCTGAGCGAGGAGCTCAGGAGGGAGGTCGCGGGGTGGGCTTTCACGACGGCCGAGGTTATGATGCCGTAATTGCCTATGTCAGTCCACCTCCGTCAGCTCGTTGGTATTGTTGAGGGGAGATCGATTTGAGTAGAAAACCGCGCTTACTCCCCCCGCCTCCTCGCAATGCGAAGAACAAGTCCGTGTTCTGATTCACATCTGCCGTCACAAACCGTCCGTCGGCAGTGACGACGTCCAGCGATAGCACTTGGTCGGCCCCCATGCCGTATGTCGAGGCCAGTGCCGAATGGCCTCCACCCGTTATCCAACCCCCGTACGCGCCTACGGTGTATGGACCAGCGACCAAGACTGTCATATTGTGCTTAGCCATGTAAGCAAACAGTTCCCAGCTCTCGAGCCCTGCACTAACACGGGCAGCCATGCCTTTGTACTCGCCAATGCTATAATCGGGGAGGAATTCAAACTGCTTCAACCAGTGTGTCCAGATGCTCAGAGCACCGAAACCCGTGGAACGTCCATAGAAGTCGTGGCCCGTATTCCTATCACGATCAGCATCAGATCCTATACCCGACCAATGATATCTCGTAGCGCAAGAGATCAGACACGCAGGTGAAGCTTTCAACTCACTTGACAACAAGTCTAAGATTCTTGTTCCGCGCAAAGTTCACAGCAGCCTGGATTTGCTTCACAGTGGTGACATTGACGACATAGCTAGGAAACCCGCCCTGCGTACAACTGAGACCGGTAGTGCTCGCCGAGGCATAGCACGTGTCGCCCTCGGGCCACATCGTGAGGACTGTGAGGGGATCATTGATGTAGAAGCGCGAGGAGCTCGTGTTACGAAGCAGGAAATTGCACTGATTCGCATCTTTATTAGGGCCGTTGTAGCAGACGGCGGCGGTCGGGATGGGCTTGAGCAGAGCGCCGCTGAGAGAGCTGTTAAGCCGCGCCCATTCCGCGTCAAGAGGCCATGCGGTCGTGCCTGGGTAGATTTTGCATTCCGGTCCGTCATATACGGGGCTCGCGGTGGCCCTGTCGCCGAATGCGATGGCAGGGAAGTTTCCGATGTCGTCGTCTTTAAGCACCGTTGTTTCAAAGGGAAAGTTGATGCAGCTAATTCCTGATATGGATGTTAAGATACTCGCAACTATGGGGAAACGCATGACTGTAGATATCACAACCCACGCAGTGGGTTAGGGTCCTATGCCGTGCGAGGTCTATGATGCATCATGGTGCTCTTGATAGGGAAGCGATCTACCTATACTCATATATATCTTCTTTGCCCCCTTGTATCTACTCCCTTAGATAGCGCCGGGATGACCAGATGTCTTACATACATAGCCCGACATATCTCCACGAACAATACATATTGCCACAATGACACGGACACTCAACTACTACTCCGGCTCGGCCACATAATTACTACCGTTAAACCTGTCGCAACGGGATGTCCCGTCTTGGAAAACGAGATGCTTTCGACAAGCCCCACCACCCGTTGTTCCTGTTCGCTTGAACAATGCGCCTAAGATAGAGAGATATACGTATAACAACTTTGGTACCAGTGCTTAATAGTTCAAGGGAGTAAGATGATATATTAGCTACCTAAGCGGGCCTGGTCCGAATACAGTTCTAGATGTAACCCACTATCCTTCACGGGGGGTTTATACCCACCCCCCTTGGCCGGTCCCAGTGGCTCGGAACCCATAGAGGTGATCTAATCTATAACCGAGTACACATTTCCAAATGTGAATTAGGCCGCGCTATATAGTTTAGAGGTTTACAGGGACCTATGCCTTTTTTTCCGAAGCACTCACCCTCACACTGAGAAGACGTGCCTACGTCAGTAAAGGAGACCGCATACCACCGAACAAAAAAAAAAATGAAGAGGCGAAAGTACAAGTAGACGTGAGCCCGGTTTGCTCTAATCCGGGCGTAACATGCATATATGCCAAGGAAGCATTGCAATCAAGACTCTGCCCTAGCGATATCAAACAATATTACCTACCTACTAACCTACCAAGACTAGGTAATTAATTAAGTCAGAAGCTGACGTGCTGGGGGGTAAATGTTACCTTGCCCACAACTTTTACCCCGGCTTTCACGGTTGTCAGGTATTAGCTAATATGTTATTCCTCGATTCGTAATCTATCTCTCATGCGGGACGGCATCTAGCTGGGACCAATGGCTCGTCGCCTCTGGGCTAGATAGATACCTAGATAGGGCCGACGTCCCGTCGTCGGCGTGGGGGTGGGAGGTTGCTTGGGCTTTCTTCCTTGGTGAGATGATGGACTATGACCATGTTTGGAGTCATGATTATTTTTACATGAGGTCAGGAGCATGCTGGATCCGGCATCATTGGCTCATGCTACCGCCGATCTACCGGATTATTGAAAGTATGCTGCACTTAGATATATTACAACATAGGATCGATTCCATAAATACTTGACATAGATTATATGGGGTAGTAATAACCTGTAATTATGTCTATTGGTGTGGTGTATGGTAAGTGGAAGTGAGTGGTAGCCGAAGGCTGCTCTTACCGATCTAAGAAAATGACCTGACCAGGCTTATTATCTGCTTGGACGATTCTCCCAGCCCCCAAGTTTATCTACAACCGCTCGTGCCAAGGTCATAACGGAAGCGCCGCCCAGTAACTCAAAGACGGCCATTTCCACCTTCATCGTCTTCAAAAACCATGTGCGCAATTCCACCGCGACAAGTGAGTCTACTCCGTAGACGCTCAAGGGTTGACTGAGATCCACAGCATCCTGTGACAGTGACATAATTCGGCATACCTTTGCTGTTATGAACTTAGCTGCAGTGCTCGTAGCTTGCTGCTCGCCCTCAGCAGCGGTAATCTCCTTAAGCACGTCGATATTTGCATTCCCAGCCATCTCTTCCGGCCTCAGAGAAGATTCTGATACGTCAATTTGGCCTAGTGTCGAGAATTTCGGCTCTTCCATCCACGATGAGATATCCATGCCTTTAGCGAGCACCTCTCTCGGGAGCTTTAGGCCGGTGATTAATTGGGACTGCAACGCGCTGATTTCCAGATTCTTGTCGCAGTAGTGGTCAAGAAGGGCGAATACGTCAGATTTTGACATGGGTTGAACATGTTTTGCCTTCATAAACATCATAGCCTCACTTTGATGCTCTGCACTGTATCCAGTACCCTCGAGCATACTAAGGTTGAGTGAAACTGCCTTTTCTCCCATGCTGAGACGATATGCAGCAAGTTCATCTTGATAAGTGTTTCCAGCTGCATAATTGGCCTGTCCTTGTGATCCGATAATGCCCGATATTGAGGAGAGGAGAATAAAAAAAGTCAAGCCCTTTGGGCAAAGCTTCATGCAAGTTCCATGTGCCACAGACCTTGGGTAAGAGAGCTCTGCACCAAGCTTCGTAGCTCATGTTGTCGAAGATCATATCCTACCGTTATGGGTTAGGGCGTTTGCAGGTGAACAGATTGACACACTAAGTTATACATACCTCAATAACCATTGCAGCTTGAATACAACCCCCAATCGGTGGCATTATGCTTTTGCAATGGCTGATGGCCGTCTGTAATGCGTTGAGGTTGGTAATGTCACAAGCCGGAGAATACACATTAGCCCCAGTTGATTCCAAAGATGCAATAAAAGGCTCCAAGTCGTGATCCCGAGGCCCAGATCGGGATAATAGAACAAGATTACGGGCGCCCGTGGAAACCATCCAGCGAGCTATCAACTGGCCCTGTGCCCCCAGTCCACCAGCAATGACGTAAGTTTTATCGGGGACAAACCTCTGCCTAATCTGAGGCTTTATGACAGCCTGTGCCTGTGTTAGTTTCAAGCCACCGGGCATGGGATAGGAATAACGTTGAAGGAAATTAGCTCTGATCGTGCCAACTTACAGGCACAATCTGGCACGGATCAACGTCTATCACAATCTTGCCGGTATGAGTTCCAGTTTGTAGGAATCGGAAGGCAGATTCAACTTGGTCTAGTTGGAATATCTTCATCGGTGATGGCATGCGCAAGATCTTGAGATCAAAAAGCCGAAGTAAACTGCGAAATTCGGTTTGAATTAAATGCGGCTTATCTGCCACAATCGTTGTTAGATCGATAGCCGAGAAGGTAACATTCCGACCAAACTGGTACATCGGTAAATGATTGCGGGAGAGTATGTCCTTCTTTCCGATCTCGATGAATCTTCCATGAGGAGCAACGCACTCCCAAGAAGCAATAAGCGCTTCCCCTGCTAGTGAGTTAAACACCACATCAACACCTCTGTTGTGAGTAAGTCTCTTCAATACATGCGCAAATGACAAATCTCTGCTGTGTAGGATATTGTCTTTAGGGATGCCGTAAATCCTATTAATTAGTTCTGCTTTTTCTTGTGAACCGACGGTCGTGAAAATATTCGCTCCACAATGCTGTGCAATTTGGATAGCCGCTTGACCTGTGCCACCGGCCCCGGAATGAATCAACACGGATTCCCCTGCTGACAACCGACCTAGCACGATCAGCCCGTGATAGGCTGTCAAAAATTTGTTGCTAATCCGCCGGCTTCCAAAAATGTCATATCTTCCGGAATCCTTGCAGCAACCTTCTCGTTGCAGCGAAATATGCCTCGGAATGTGCCAACTCCAGTGGCAAGAACACGATCTCCAACCTGAAGTTGACAGTTGGGACCTGTCCTCAGGATGATTCCAGCACATTCGCTCCCCAGCGTATCTTGATTCACTCGTCCTAGACCTATCAGGCAATCCCTGAAGTTCAGGCCAAAAGCTCTGATTTCGATTTCAATCTCAGTAGGTCCTAGAAAATCATGTAGTGGAATCTCTTCGAAGTACAAAGATTCCAAGAGCCCTGGGGTACGGACCTGCAACTGGAGATTCTGATGATCGTAGAATGTTGTTTGTCTTTCGGCCGAGTCAGATACGTATTCTTGCACATCAAGATTGAGTTGATCGTTCTCCTGGACACGGGGTATACTGAGGAAATCTTTCAGCTGCAACATTTCAGGCTCGTAAGGTCCTCCATTGGCGCCCATCAGGAGGTTCTCGATCGAAAAGTGTACATTGTTAGCCAGAGTAGAAGTGCAGGTGGACGTATCTAACGATACGATCGCAAATATGAGGTTGTAGTTTTCTGTTCGTAATGTTCTTGACAAGCCTTGGATAACACCATAGCTACTGAGAGACGGCATTGATCTCTGGCTTTTATCTGCGAACCACAAGATGTTCGTTGATGTTTTCAGCACATAGTGAAACATAGCATATTCCTCGCGGGACATGTCCTCGAGTAGCGGCCAATGCGGATCCGGAACGATGCAAACGAGACTGTCTTTCAGGTTGTTCATCTTCATTGCGTCAGAGAACGTGATGAGTTCCGCATCGAGACCAATTTTTCGCGACTCAGAGAGAGCCAAACCCGCCAGCGAGGAGCCAACGTGCTCATGGAACGATGTGATAATGAGCATTTCCTTAAAGTTTTTAGATGAGGTAATCTCGGTACCTAAAAATGAACTTTCGACCGTGGATATTAACAGGTTCGCAAATTGATTCTCGGGCTCGGGGTAGTCACTCAAGACGTGGTCAACCCCAGAAAACCCGTTCTGTCGAAGTTCATGAGACCATTGTTGGACTGAAGCACAAGGGCTGCCTTGCCTCCAAGGCTCCGTGCCTAGCTACAGCTTAACGAATTATCATCAGAGGATTCCTGCTCGAAAGTCTTACCTCGCCACCAGCCTGGAAGGTAGCCAAAAATGGAGTGAGCGATTAGTGATTCCGGATTTGTGAGCTCGATGAGGATCAATTTTCCACCGCTGTATTTATTAGCGTCGCACGAGCTAGCTAGCAAATATATGACTTACCTGCGCATTACTTTAGCAAGATTTCTCAGGGAGGCTCCCATATTTTCGGTTGTGTGTAGAACCTTATTGCATCGCATAATCAGTGTTTTATTCATCCATTTCGAAGGGGTTCACCAACATTGACCGCAATGACGATATCATAGTATTGCTCTTCGAACCCTTGACTTAGTGGTTCCTCTTCCACGTTAAAAATACGGTATTTTACCTGCGACAGGTGTCCAAACTTCTCAGGAGCCTTTTTTATGAAAGACGGAGAGATATCAGTGAAGTCATACCGAAAGAATCGACACAATGAGCCATTCGATGTCTCCGTGAACAAGCTCTGCAGGATACGTTCTGTCGTTACCCCAGTTCCTGCGCCAACTTCCAGAATTCTTAACGCGGGGTTCTTGTGCGCCATCGCATCCAAATATCTGTGTAATGGCGCAAAGAATTTGACTTTCTCATTGGCAAGCTCGTAGTAATCCGTCAGCAGGTTATCTCGGGTCAAGAACTCTAGGGGGTCTGTTGTTCCCCTGAAAATTTGGCTGATGTGGCGACCAAAGTGGACGTATATTTCCCCAAGTCGCGAGGATTGCTCTAGGCGATTGCATACACCCTTGTATTCAAAGTCGTCTGTGTACTTGAGCCAATTTGCCGGTACACCATCTGGCGGTTGGTCTTTGGCCATTTCAATTTTCCGTTGTCCCCATGCATACTGCTTTTGAAGATGAGTTATCCCCGGCGCAATATCTGTCGAAGAAACCGCCGCCTGTATCCTAGATATAGTTGTTAAGATATACAACTTGAGTAGACGAAAAAATTCGGTAGGGCCCGGCGTTTGTTCCTGGGTAGTCTCAAAAAATTGTGTTAGTTGATTCTCATTCATGCAGCTGAGATCTGGTTTATAGACGACGTCAAAGCAGAGTCTTCTCAAACGTGCAGGCGACGTGTCGTCTACATCTCGATTCACGTGTTCTGAAATCATGGCCATCTCAACCTCTTCAGCCTGCAACACTATGCCGAGGTCCCTTCGTGTTGCATATATGTCGGCAGCACAAAGTCTGATCGTCGGAAAACTGTGAGATGCGTGAACCTGGACAGTATCTTGGCTCTCTGATGCTCGAAAGGCTAACCTTGAAATGCCAAGTCTCGAGATGTGCCTCGGGACCCACGTCGAGAGTTTGTTGCTGCTGCCGCCTACCACGGCGGGAAGGGCTACTTGCAAAATAGCGTCAAGGACGGTAGGATGTATAATTAGTTCCCTTCCAGACGTATGAGGCCCTGGGTTCCCTAAGGAGACACTCCCCTGGCGTTGCCAGGTCGAATTCGATGAATACACTGGATTTTCTGGAAGGATGGTCCGTACTGATACCCACTTTCACAAAGGTCTTTGTACAGCTCGAAACTGTCCACCTTAGAAGCGCATTTCTCTTCAGATATTTCTGTATCTGATCGTGGGCGCTCGAGAATTTCCTGGATTGAGAGAACGGCCTTCACCGACCCTTTGCAATGTTGGATGAACCCACGATCGGAGCAACTGAAAACAGAGAAGCTGGCAGCGTTGTTTGCTCTGTTTTTCAAGTCGTTCATCATCCTCATATGGAAAAATACTTCGATTCCTCCATCATCCTCCGGGACTGTCAAAGCCGATATAAATTCAACATCTTTAAGTTCATAGCCGGCGATCAATGAGCCAACGGTTGATTCTCTTGTAATGGCTTCAATAGCCATTGAAACCATACCAGCGGCGGGATATATTACATCACCATTTACCTGCCTCGTTAGCCTTGGAACATTAACAGATTGATGAATAAATACCTTATGATCTTCCAGCCACGGAAGAGAAGATTTCTTTACAAGGTTTCTCCATCGTGGTTCAAGTGGGTTCCAATCAGGGACAGGCAATCCCAGCATTGAATGCATTGGATGAGGACTCAATCGAATGTTCTGACTTATTCTCGGTTCACACCAGTGTTTCTGGCTGCGGTCAAACGGGTAATCGGGCAGCGATGGTAAAGGGGAAGGGGTTTGTACCAACCTCCACTCGGGTTACACGCAAGGCTTAGATCAATTTCGAAACCACGGCAGTGAAGTCCTCCAATAGCCGCGAGGAAGGCGGTCAATGTAGGTTTATTTCTAAGTTGGGTAGGGAAATATGATAGGTTGTTCTTTAGCGCTGGGTATTCGTTGATGGTGTCGCGAATGGGTCCTGAAAGTGTCGAGTGCGGGCCGATTTCAAGGAAGTCACTGATAGGCGTAGAGTTGTAATGGCTTAGATCAAGTTTCTTTACATGTTTCTTCATAGACCTTCCGCAGACTCGCTGGAGGGCTTCCGAGAACAATACTGGAGACACCATGTTTCGAACCCAATAACCAGCGTCAAGAAGTTCTCTTGCCGTAATATCATTTCCAGTTACCGAAGACACCATATTTGCCTGGTATATCGTTCTATCACCAGGGTAAAGGTCCCCCATTGATTGATGATAAACTGCCGCGATTCTTAGCATATGGCGACTGTGGTACGCCACTGGGACGTCAATCAACCGAGTGAATATGCCATCTGCATCCAGTTTCTTCTGAAGGACTTGAACAAGGATGCGATCACCGGATATAGTTGAACTCCGGGGGCTGTTCCTGCAGGCCACACAGAGTTCTCCACCCGCCGAAGATTGCAATACATGATCAAGATATGGTTGCAATAGTAGCTGTGAAGCACCAACAGCCATCATAACGCCATGTGGACCATCGATATTTGAAGCTTCAGCAATCTCATTGGAGTGCACCCCTCGAAAATAGGCGATTTTCCACGCAGACTCGCGACTGATGCTACCAGAGGCATATGCAGCAGCAATCTCGCCGCTGGAATGTCCGATAACAGTGGTGGCTACTATGTTCATACCGTGTAAAAGTTCAACCAAGCCTATCTGAAGGATAGTGCATAGTGGCTGCGAGTACCGCGGTTCGTCAAGTCTTGACTTATCACTGGTGTTTGTACTCATAATATCTAATTTATCAGCTATGGGAAAGTATGAGGGGCGGTAAAAGGGTTTCGACTTACCAAGTACTGAGAATTCAGCCCCTATGCTGTTTAGATACTTATCTGCGCTAAGTAGGCTATCTCGGAACTTGGGGAAAACAAAGAGTTCTTTCCCCATGCCGCACCATTGCGACCCTTGCCCAGTGAAGACGAATGCTAGTCTTGGGCTCAACTTTGCGGGAGGTGAAATATTCACGACCCTAAGTTCTTCTATCAGGGCTGAAGTAGAGCTCGCAACCGCGAAAATTCTCCAGGAATGAAATGTGCGTCTCGTCGCAAGAGTATGAGCCAATGAAGCTAGATACTGAAGATCATTATCATGAGAGGCGGATTTCTTGCTCAGATGAGTCTTGAAAGCCTCGATCATTCGTGTTACGGCGTCTTTATCCCGAGCTGACCATACAAAAAGGAATGGCAAGTTCGTCTCATCGGATAGCAGATCCATAAATTCGCGTTCTGGTGTGGACGTAACACTGCTCTGGTCCTGAACAATTGTGCAATGGTTACCTCTCAAACCACGCTCGTTTAAGTAGTGAAATGCGTCGTCTAGAACAACGTGTGCATTTGTGCCACCAAATCCGAACGAATTTACGGACGCCCGACGTAACCCGGGAAGGGGCCATGGTCGAAGAGCTTTAGGAAACTAATTGTCCTTTTAGTCATGGTTATGACTCATGGATACCAGTTTGATTTACCTCTAACTTCATGAACTCTGAGTCTATCGCCATGTTCAACTCAGCGAGTGCCGCAATTGGAGGTATCACTCCTCGTTCCAAGACAAGAACCGCCTTTATGATACCAGCAAGCCCGGCTGCACCTTCCAGGTGCCCGATGTTTGCTTTTAGAGCGCCTCTAGGTGAAAAATCAGTTTCATCTCGGAGATAAATCGATAAAGTCAACTTACATAATAAGCGGTTCACTTGTACGCCTCCCAGGGCTGAATGCATTCGCAATAGCCATAGCCTCTAGAGGGTCACCTACTGCAGTTCCGGTGCCATGTGCTTCGAAAAACCCGGTGCGCGACTTGTCTAATTTCGCTTTCCTATATGTATCCTCAATGAGTTGAAACTGCAATTCCTTGCTAGGGTGGGCTAATGTCGTCAATCCATTCTGGTTAACTCCACTGGCCCTAATTATGGCACGAATGTTATCCCCATCATGAAGAGCAGCGTCAACTGGTTTTATCACAATAACACAAAAGCCCTCCCCACGTCCGTATCCATTGGCCTTGTTGTCAAAGCTGTGACAGACGCCATCTGGGGATAGGAAGCCTAAAGTACTTAGACTGAGGAAGAAATCAGGAGTAAGCAATAGATTGCTACCTGCTACGATCCCCTGTAATATGATTAGTGAATGAATATTCTCCCTCTACAACCAACCCCGTCCCCTCTTCCCGCTTTCTCCGAAATATCTCGCAATTTGAAACTTACCATAGTTGATTGCCCCTCTCGAATCGATTGGCATGCTAGATCCAAAGCTACCAAACTACTTGAGCATGCAGTATCAATTGTGACACTGGGCCCTTTGAGATCGAACACTGTACTGATCCTATTCGATAACATGCTGTTGCTCATGCCGCTTGCCGCATACCTGGGTACGAATTGAGAATCTTTGGCGGTAGCAAGAAGGTAGTCCATAGTGAAACACCCTGTGAAAACACAAGTCTTGGATCCTCGAATATTCTCCATTCGCAAACCAGCTAAGAAGGAGTATGAGACAACCAATTACAAGTCATAGAAGGCAGTACAAAGGGGGGCGCTCAAGCGGAACAAGGATTTTTTGTTAGGGTAACATACCGTTCTCTATAGCTCGATAGGTTGTCTCGAGGAGTATCCGCTGCTGAGGGTCCGTACCGGATGCCTCCTCAGAAGTCATTCCAAAAAAGCTAGCATCGAAGGAACTAATGTCGCGATCCAGGAAGCTTGCTTTCTGGGGGAAATTCTAGTCGGAAAGGGTTGTTAGTAAAGCATGTAGAGTCAATCTATATATGACATGTTGGTTAATACATACTATGCCATCGGATGTCTCGTCGGGCTCCCCCAGCTTTGCTAGACGCAACCTATCCTGAGGAAATTGTGACACGGCACGTTTGCCAGATATAATTAATTGCCAGAATTCTTCTATCGAGCTTGCCTGGGGCAGCTCGAGAGAGAATCCAATGATTGCGATATCCATGAGGCCAACTGGTAAGAGTGGATGGTAGCTAGGCAAATAGATGTTTCGGGCGCGCCTAGGCCAGTGAGATATCAAGTAAATGAATGAAAGTTTATCGAGGCCTTGAAAGTCTTTTAAAGAATGCAATGAAGCAATGAGTTAATAGAATATGAGGTCTTCATAGGTCTGATGCGGATTCTACAAGTCACAAATACTACATACGTATTTACCCTGTAGCCTCCAAGCGAGCGAGAGCTCCAGATAATAGTCCTAGGAGCCATAATGGAATTTCATCCCGTCGATCAACTCCTGCTTGTCGGGTGATGAGACAACACAAAGGACTTTGAATGTACATGAGTGGGTTCGGTAGCATTTGACTCATAACGATTGCAACGTCGGAAATCTATTTTCAAATCCTATCATCATCCTGCATTGAGGCTGCAGCAGTGCATAACAGAGCGTTGTATTCGGGCTGGGGCCGGGGGTTGAACCGAGAATACTTGGAACGTTATTGTACATCTGGGTACTTTGTGTGAAATGCACTCTTGGATGAAGCTGTTTTGAATGCCTCCTTACAACTGTCTTGCCTTTTAGGTCGTAGTTAGTGTTTATCATCATATATATAGCTCTAGCTAGCGTATGTGTAGTGAAGCAGTCAGTATCACAAATGTTGATCATAGAGCCAAACACAGGATTACGTCTGCCCAAAGCGGACTATTGATAATACCCCCTACGTCCGTTGCCATAACCCGATTCAAGAGAACTATTCCTTCACAGCTTTTCCGTCACTATCATTTTACTTCACATCTTTATTCCGATTATAGGTTATTGCAGGTGTTCAAGATGAGGATTCTATGCCTCCATGGTCAAGGTACCAACTCACAAGTAGGTACTCACGTGTTCGCGGTCTGAAAGTTATTGACCACCTTCCAGATTCTCAGAGCCCAAACAGGTAGTGCCGCACCAGCAACTTTCCAGCAAATGGTATAGATCTAACATAGATAAGCAACAAGCGGCTTTATTTTATGAACTCGGAGACCAACACGAATATGATTTTGCTGAAGGCACAGTTTTGGACGAGCTGGTTCCAGAGCTTCGCAATGTGGCAGATAGCTCGGATGAGTTCTTCAGCTATATGCGCCCGGATGATGCGATGTCGGGGGTCACTGCGCTGGGGTATCTAGATGCCTATATCTTGAGAGAGGGCCCATTCGACGGGGTTCTCGCATTCTCACAAGGCGCGGTCCTTGCCGGAACTTACATCATGAGCAAGTTAAAGCCGCCTTCAGAGCTCTGTAGAGCGGACCCTCCGTTCAGATTTGCCATTTTCATCTCAGCAAACGGAATCTATGACATTGACCTTCTACAGAAAGGCGTCATACAACTACTGGATGCGGATGTAGGCAGTGAAGTTATTGATATCCCTACTGCCCACATCTGGGGTAAAGAGGACACCAGCTGCCACGCAGCTGTTGTTAGCTCCATGTGCCAGTCAACAAAGCGGGAAGTTTATATACATGATGGTGGCCATGAGATTCCAGGTGTACGAATGCCTGCAGCAGTAAAACATAGTGTCCGCGCTATCAGAAGGGTTATTTCACGTATTGATTGGGCCATGAAGGCGGAAAGGGGTGCAGAGGGGGTGGATGGGAAGCTGGATTAGGACTTGTATCATAATTATTTGAGCATCGCGCCTTGGTTCAACACAGCACAGAAATTCTTTGTCCTATGGCACTACGAAGCATGTTTTTCATGCAATAAGTCGCGTAATGTAGTAGGGAACAAGGAAATATTGTACTTTTCTGCAGCACTGCTTAGTATAACACTTAACAATCTTACCATGCTTGCCATATTCACACATACAGTACAATGCTTTCGGCCCATACAAATAGTCCTATTAGCTGGAGCCCACCTTATAATGTAACAGTTTAGCAAGAACGGGTTGATTACTTCTGGCGCTATGTACCAGTTGGTTAAGAAAAGTTCTGTTTTCCTGCAGTACTACTTGATATAACACCCAATAATATCACTATGCCTACCATATTGATGCATACGGCGCAGTGCTTTCGGCCCTTATAGATAGTCCTGTTAGCCAGAGCCTGCCTCGAGATGTAGCAGTTTGCCGATGTCGGGTTGATTCCTTCCGGCGCTATGTACCAATCGGTGAGGGAAAATCGCGTTTTCCTGCAGTACTGCTTGGTTTAACGCCCAACAATCTCAGCATGCTGGCCATATGCATCCATAAGGCATAGCTTTGGTGCATACTGAGTACACACAGTCCCGATAGCTGGAGCCTGCCGAAGCCGTGGGGGCGGTAAACTATCCGCAATCATTATGCAGGCACCCAAGCCAAGACATACTGTTAGGTTCGGTCAGCTGATTCTGCTCACAGCACCCACACAACTGTTCTAGTGGAACAACCAGAGGCAGACATCAAGTGCGCGACCCAGGTATGATACGCAGGTCGGCCATTGCATTTGATTCTGGTTTGCCAATTAGATTGTATGTGGCTAGGAGTTGTATAACTATCCCACACTGCTACCTTCCCATCGGCGCTGCATGGAATCCTCATGTCGTACCCGTATGATTACATGGATAACAGATCCCAAGAACAAGCGGCAAGTCCGGCTCTTCCGCCTTTTCAGGATACCGGCGTAGGGTCTACTGAGTGGGCTCCTGCAAAATCAACACAATTTTGTGCTATTTTTCAGCACGCGTCCTATAACAAGGGCTGGATACAGGGCTTGAATGAGGTTATATTCAATAATCTGCTAGGGGCTGCCTTAGGCCATGAAGTCCTCCAGTCCGATGCCTCCCAGCCTTGTGTGGCTGGCCATGCCTCTATATACAGGTAGGTCAGAGGTCCTAACCTCCGACCTCCGCCAATATGTCTCATATAAGCGAGGCCTGAATTGCTTCACTTCAATAGACCTGCATGTCTTATTTCATTATTATTATTATTATTATTATTATTATTATTATTATTACTACTATTTTGCAGAGGTCTACGTTTGTATGTGACTCGTAGCTCTAGCTGCACAATGTATGCAGCACGTTTAACGTGTGTGACAATTGCTCTTGACCTCGAGTGACATTACGCTTAAATTGGCATATGGTACCTGAGAATGACAACTTAGAATCATACTAACAGCAAAACACTACCTATGACCTTGCCAGTTGCACGGCGTATCAAAACCTTGAATAACGTTCGTTCATACAACATCAACATCCCTAGTGTGTAGAATACCTTTCTTTGGAATGCGAACACCTTGCAATTGACCATCGACCGGGACAGTGGAGATATGGTTTGCCACACCTCCGGGACCGGGCACAAGTGCTACATCAGAATCATGGGGTAAATAGCTGTTTTCAACATACCGGCTCTTATCAGAGCTAGCGAGCCTCTGCATTGGGTGACTGGAGCTACCATGCTCTGAGCCACCGGGATTGGAAGTATTTGGTGCCGTCAAGCCGGACCATAGTGATTGGATTGGTGAATACAAATGTTCACGAATCCCAAGCAGGAGATGCCCAAATCCAGCTCGGACCGGTTTGTATACCGGAAGACAAGCACACAGAATGGCCACTGTGATATGGATCTTTGTCCAAAGATCAGACTGTGTGAACGACACTGCATTTACATTATTAGCATGGGTAACTATGAGAGTTGTCTTCTGTGGCAACGACTCACCAAATTCGGCGTTTGGTTGATATGCATAGTACAACCGAATAATATTGGTGATTATGACACTATCATGTTGTAAATATCAGAACACCGACGAGAGATTTGTGATGTTTCACTTACAACCCCCCGAGTAGAAATATAGAAGAGACGACAAGCTTTGTTTTCATGGACATTTTCACACCAAAGACAGCTCGGATTGGCAACGCCAGAATCAACACATCAATCACCGTCTCAAACACACCAATGAGTAGGTAAAAGAGATTGAAGTTAAGGCACTTCCCAGGCTTCAGTCGGTGCCAGAATAGATCGACGGGGAGGCAGATGATGAAGTTGGTGATGAAAGCTGCCACGAACCACGCAGTTGCTATACCCATAACGATGGTCGACAACGTGCGATAGTTTTGGGTTGAAAAAATTCGGCGATATAGTAGGCAGACTGATATCTTAGCGGTGTACAGGGTAAACAAAGTTATCGTGAATCCGATGAATAGAGCCTAGATTTTCATTGTCAGGAACGTGTGTATTTTACTAACATTTGCCGGTAATGGTATAGTTACCTCCAAGTAATTCTCAAGCCCTAAGAGCTTCTCCCGCGATGGAATAACAGCAAGTTCAGCCTCAATCTGAGCTATTTCCTTGCCTTCGCTTCCAGCAACGACTCCTAGAGACAATGAGATAAATGATATTACCGATACTAGAGCGTGCCACAAACTCACCCCAGAGTGATGCCGCTTGGGCACCTAAAAACGACACCAAGGTCGCTAGAATCCACCAATCATCGGCGTGAAGCCCGCTCTTCAGGTGAAGTTTGCACCAGAAACGTAGGATGACGACTACGATAGATATTATGCTGGTGACCACAATTGTGGCAATCAAGCGAGCAGCTTGATCCTGACCTTCCATCATGAGTATGGTAAAAATGGCTGAAGTGCGTTGGGACAAGACTTGAAAATGTCCTATGATGGATGTGTGAATGCCCAGGTCACCCAGACATCAGCCTTGAATTGGTGTATGGATGTTATGATAGTTATAATAAGATTTTTGACAGGCTCGAGCTTTCACGGGCGACCATAGATCGTCTCCCTAAAATCATTCCCTCAGGAATTGGAACCCTAAACACTTCGATATATTTCAGGATGACTGGGTATTGCGGTAGTATGGACCCTTATATACTGTTAATACTCTGTGGAGTATTAACGGCGTTGTTTTTTCTTCCGTTATAGTTATGAGCCCGGTTCGCTCGGCTTGTTAGTTCAACGGTATAGGCGTACGTACAGATACGTATATATATGCAACCCTTGTGCTCCTTGACCCTTCTGTACGTAGGTACGAGGTTTACCCCAAGGACGCAAGTTTAACCCTGCGCGGTTGTAATAACGACTACTTAGGTCAGTGGCCCGACGATACTGTGGCCAGACTAGGGGGTGCCTACCTAGGCTGTGGCAAAGAGCCCCCAGAGAGGGACCCTACGATTAGGGTACAGCTAGGAGGTGGCCGCGTAGAGTGGTTAGATCGGCTGGTTTGTTAGCCCAGCTAATCTAGGGGGTGTGTTGCGGTGGTGTGGACTTTTATATACCGTTAATACTCTGTGGAGTATTAACGGCGTTGTTTTTACTCCGTGACACTGGGCTACTCAGCTGTGGTATATAAGGCTCTGTTGACCAGGTAGGTAAGTATCTATTGTTATACTGCATTACTGAATGACCGCTTCTCGTGGCGGGCAAGGTTACAATCTACAAGTACCTGGCTAGATAGCTAGATATGACCCAAAATCCGAAACCATGGGTTGGTACTTGGCAACCTGCAGGTAAAACGAGATGCTACCTAACAGCACCCTCTGGCGCACTACCGAATGCACTGCTGATACCTAGCCTGCCTAACATGCCTGACATGCCGTTTTCCTTTCCCTTTCGATTCCGAAGTAGCCACGGCTAAATTGTGTTTCTATTCACACCAGTTCTTGAAGCTCAAACTACGCTACTGATAACACCAACTAGTCTTCATATTCATTCTACGAGCCGAAAGCCTCAGGGACATCATGCCCAAATCTGTTGTGATTGTAAGTGTCTACCATCCTAGAATGGAAGGTTGCTCATTCGGTGTGTAGATTGGCGGCTCCCTCGCCGGGTTGATGCAGGGCATCCAGTTCAAACGACTGGGTGAACATGTCACAATCCTCGAGCAAGACCCCAACAATGAAAGGTTTAGTAATGAGGCTGGTATTGCCTATGGCTCCAATATGAGTGAGCTCTTGCGCCAGGTCGACCTGACCGGATTACCTGTCTCTATTCCCAGCGAGCTCAACCTTGTATCGTACCGCAACTATTCCAGGACCATACTCCGCAAAGAAAACCGAAGTCTGTCATGTTGGGGACTTCTTTATCGGGTACTGAGAGCCAACTTTGATGGGCTTCCCTCCGCTGTCTGCCCCAACCCTCCTGGCCCATTAGCGGGGGATGGGAGCGTAGAGTATCGGGCCGGCAAGGTGGCTAACGCTCTGCAATATCGTGATAACACAGTTACCGTGCACTTCGAAGACGTCAAGACCAAAGAAACCGGCACACTGAATGCGGACTTGGTCATTGGCGCCGATGGGATTCATTCCACTGTGCGAAGACTTGTTGGAGCACCAGCCGTTGAAGAGTATTCGGGATACATTGTCTGGAGGGGCACGGTCAAGGAGCACACTTTGCCGGAGGAGACAAAGCAATACTTTTCCAATCGCGTATGTGCTAACATTCTAGGCGGTTCATATTGTATCTGGTAAGACTCAGCATTGCCCCGCGACGCCTCCCCCTCCCCCAAAACGTCTTCAGCTGAATCATTAACGTATCTTGGGAACTAGCTACGTAATACCAACCGATAGCGGAGGCTTCGGCCCCGACGAAAGACTCTTGAATTGGGTAGCATACTACAATATCAGCGAGAATTCATCAGAGATGAAAGATATCTTCACAGACATCCATGGCGACCTCCATCAAAACACAGTCCCTCGAGGGCTTGTCCGGCCAGATGTCTGGGCACGCGTTCGCACCACCTTCACTTCTCGCATGGCTTCACCAGTGGCCAGTTTACTCGACAAGACCGAGAGTCCTTTTGTGACCAAGGTCAATGATGTCTTATGTACCACCCCTAGCTTCTATGACGGCCATGTCATCTTGGTTGGAGACGCATTGACCACTATTCGCCCTCATATTGCTCACTCTGCGGAACAGGCCGCCTTCCATACTTTATCGTTGGCTAAAGTTTGGAGGGGCGAGGACAAAATGGATGCATGGTGTCGTGAAGTCGGACATCATGCCCGGCGGTTCAATCTTCTCAGTCGCGTGGTTGGCCATTTTGGACAAGGACCTCTGGTCCGTTTTCTCAAGTCATTCATTTCCTATATTATTTTGCTCGTCCGTCTCAAGTATGCCAGAAAGTAGACCTATGACCTTGTACGCAGTACTCATACTAGTTTCATGTCACAACCCGCCTCCATACTTGTCATTCTCTGAATGAAACGCGTTGACTACCTGCTGTTGGATGTTCGCCCAATTGCGATTGGTGTTGTTCGGTCTGTACTGTTTAGTGCTGGGAATGAACATAATGTCAGGGGCGTAAGCGTGAGAGCACAAGCACTGAGCACTAAAACTGCTTCGCGGCGTTTAGAGACATACCTAGGCAAGGCTCCCAACTGAAAACCGCGCCATCCTGGTAAAGGGAGGGTGATGCTATGCCCGGGGTCTGCCAGGGGTAGGAATACGGCAAAATCCTAGTATATATCACTTGTCAGCTGTCAGATTTAAGGGGTGGAAATGATGGGCCCCATCGAGTGGATTTTCTACCCATACTTATTTAATATAGCGCGTACAAACGTAAAAATATAACTTTATAAACGATTAATTAAATTAATATATATTAGAATTAAACGATTTTAATTAATTAATGATTAATTAAGTTNATTATATATAAAGTTATATTTTTACGTTTATACGCGCTATATCAAATAGGTATAGGTAGAGAATCTACTCAATAGGACCCATCATTTCCACCCCTTAAATCTGACATCTATAGCGTGCAGGTGGTTCTACAGCATACCTACCTATACGTCCAGCACAGATCTATTATAGAATGAGCTGCAGTGGTTGGTGATGGGCGACGTTGCACCAGATCATCCTTCCTACTTTTGGATACTACCTACCACCACCTACACTTACTTAATTAAGCACTTAAAGTAGAGAGGTGGGTAGGTGATGAGAGAGTGCAGATGTGATCCGCTATCATTTTGTTCCTCTACACAACAGAAACGCCATCCCATCGCTCTCATGCAGTTGCACGTCGCCGCATTGAAGTCACTGCACCTACGCTGCTACCTCTCT
Organism: Xylaria polymorpha; assembly: GCA_003426235.1. NCBI lineage: Eukaryota > Fungi > Ascomycota > Sordariomycetes > Xylariales > Xylariaceae > Xylaria > Xylaria polymorpha. The sequence continues at coordinate 215,124 of NQIM01000004.1, read as the reverse complement.
CTCTCTCTCTCTCGCCTGCCCAGCTCTCGGAGCGTCGTGGTAGACTCCCGACATGGACATGGCCGACGACAGGGCTGAAGATGGCTCCGTTTCGCTGAATGCCCGCCGAAAACACCAGCGGCATACGAGGCGCAACAGCCTGTCCGACCCCCCCGACGAGAACACCTCGCTGCTGCGACCCTCCCGCTCCCGCATACGCATCCAGAACCCCCGTCGACACGCCCTCGCGCCCCGGTCATCTCTCACGAAACCACACCTACCATGGTCCGTCTCCGTCGTCTTCCACGCTCTCCCCCCTCCTGACTCCCCTCGCAGATGCTTCCTACTACGCCTCGACCAGGCACCACAGTCGACATGGGTCTTGGAGCCACCGTTTAGTCCAGGCCCTCACAGACCGCCAGGACTCCATGGCCGAGTCCAAGTTGTCCATCGCCCCAGATGAGCGCATTTGGTACGACCAGTTCACTTGTACCGACTGGGTCCATGATGGCATCGCCGACGCCTATCGAGCCAAACAGCTTCGAAGCCGCAAAGACTGGCGGGGCAGGCTGGCTGTACTATTCGACGGTGCCCAGGGCTGGATACTCAGCGCCATCGTCGGTATCTTGGTAGCCATGCTGGCCTATTGCATCAACGTGGCCGAGACGACCATATTCGACTTCAAGGATGGGTACTGTACGAGAGCCTGGTATCTGAGAGAGAAGGTGAATTGTCTGACTGCCCCCTTGGACATCTTCTTTACCACGGTGATACTAAATAGGCATTTTTACAGTTGTGTTGTCCGCATGGACTGTGTACGGACTGGCGGTCTTGGTCAGAGGTACTCGGTGGCCGCCCATTTGGGGGCAAGTGGACGCAATTCACCATTTACGTTCTTGCTGTCGTCTCTCTCTCTGTCGTGGCTTGCCTCTTAACCTTGACCACCAAGACTATCGTTCCCTCAGCCTACCGAATGTCAACGCTTGACGAAAATCTGGCCGCTGAGCATTCGCAGATGCCCGAGGACGTCGACAATGAAGAGGGTAGTGGCTCGGTAAGCCCCGCACAGCCTCGGCAGGACGAGTTGTTAGCTCCTCCCATGGTGTACTACTCGGCCGCAGGCAGCGGGGTCGCAGAGGTTCGGGTTATCCTCAGTGGTTTCGTCCTTCACGGCTTCCTTGGGCTTAAGACCCTCGTCATTAAATCAGTCAGCCTCATCATCAGTGTTGCGTCGGGCCTCAGTCTTGGAAAAGAAGGCCCTTACGTGCATATCGCGACGTGCATTGGTAACATTTGTTGTCGAATGTTCAGCAAATATGACCAGAACGACGCGAAGAGACGAGAGGTTCTTTCGGCAGCGGCAGCAGCTGGTGTTGTAGTCGCCTTTGGTGCTCCTATCGGGGGCGTCCTTTTTGGGCTGGAGGAGGTCGCCTACTTTTTCCCTGCCAAAACTTTATTTCGAACCTTCTTTTGCTGCATCGTTGCAGCTTTATCCCTCAAGTTTCTCAACCCTTACGGCACACATAAAATTGTTCTATTCGAAGTCCGATATAAGATTGATTGGGAATGGTTCGAACTAGGCGGCTTCATTCTCGTCGGGATTCTGGGTGGTGCTGCTGGTGCCTTGTTTATTAAGGCGTCCCGTCGTTGGGCACTGAGCTTTCGAAAGATATCAACGATCAAGAAATATCCCCTCTTCGAGGTTGTTCTAGTGGCGTTGGTAACTGGGCTTATTGGTTATTGGAATACCCTAACCAAACTACCCGTTGCAAAGCTTCTACTCAATCTTGCCGCTCCCTGTGACGATGACGAAAGGGACGATGAGCTAGGGCTCTGTGTCTCGAGCATCGATCGTATACCAGCCGTAATTGGCATGCTTCTAGCAGCATTCATCATCAAGGGGTTTCTTACTATCATTACTTTTGGCATCAAAGTGCCTGCTGGAATATGTAAGTAATTCTCGGAGTCATTTTCTTCATGTTTCGGCGACTTTCAGAGCACAAGCCTTCCTTTCTAGGTCAGGACAATGTCCAGAAGCTTCTGAAACCCTTATAAATCGCGCTGAAAGCGGCTATAACTGACTCCGAGTGTTGCAGATGTCCCTTCCATGGTAGTTGGAGGACTCATGGGTCGTATTGTTGGTCACCTCGTCCAATGGATCGTCCTTCGCTTTCCGCACTGGGCGATATGGGGTACCTGTCCGTTAGTACAACAGTCCACTTGTGTTCAACCAGGAGTCTACGCGCTCATCGCCGCCGGATCGACGATGTGTGGAGTAACGCGACTGTCGGTTACTCTCGCTGTTATCCTATTTGAGCTCACCGGAAGTCTCGACTATGTGCTGCCTTTTTCTCTAGCGATCCTGGTTGCCAAATGGACAGCAGACGCTTTGGAGCCACTAAGCATTTACGATCTCTTGACTATGATGAACTCGTACCCCTATCTAGACAACAAGCATAAACCCATGTTTACAGGCGAACTAGCAGATATCGTGCCCCGAGTTCGCCGTGAGCGAATCATCGATATTACCAATTCGCCCCTCGTGCCAGCTTCAAGCTTGAGGGCCAAGCTGGAGTTACTCCACAGGGCCGGAGAGCTGGATGGCGGACTTCCTATACTTAGAGATGACATTCTAGTTGGCCTAATCCCAGCCCCAGACCTTGAATATGGTTTAGACAATCTCGAAGATGAGGGCTCGAACCTCTGTCTAATGGCAGATATCCCGAGCATAGACGACGACGACGATCACGCCAATCGAGACCCCACCGATTTCACTCAATACATCGACCCAGCCCCAGTGGCATTAGATATAAGGTCTCCGCTAGAACTAGTCCACGAATGTTTTGCCAAGCTTGGTCTTCGATATATATGCGTTCTCAAGAACGGACGCTACGCAGGCATGGTAAGCTCAACCCTACTCCGTAACAACGTGATGTTGATATCTGACTGTTACCCAGGCACACAAGAAGCGATTCGTGAAGTACGTGCGTGAACTTGAGGAGGAAGAACATAGATCATAAGACAGAAGCGTATACCCGGCGTGATTTCCAGGCGGTTATATTTCTTTATTTATATCGCGGTTCCACGTCGAACGCCGCCGTCGGCGGCTTATTGTCTGCATATTGGTGTTAGGGCATTGCATAGGTAGCCTAGATCATGGAATACCGTTTGTTGTTTCAAAGCATCGTGATGGATTAACGAGGTTAGTGGACTAAATGTCGATATACAGACTAGTACATAATCATGAGAACATTGTTGAAGCACATGACCGATTGACAGTTGTCCATGACTGAAATCTATCATGAACGAATTCACCATCCGTCTTTCCAGGTCCCAAACTCACCAGCCCTCCGGCTTCTCCCTCAGAAACACAATCTCTTCCTCCGTGCTCTGGCGACCCAATGCCGCGTTTCTAGCCGGAAATCTCCCCAGCCTGAGAATCACATCGCAATGCCTCGCGAACATGGCGCACTTCGTCTCGAGAAACCGCCGCCCCGGCGCCCTCGCGGGACAGACGTGCAGGAACAGACGTGCAGGAACAGACGTGCAGGAACAGACGTGCAGGAACAGACGTGCAGGAGATTGTCCGCCAGCGCCACGGTCGCGACCTGCGTGGCGAGATCCTCAGCGTGGCATAGCGGGGAGTAGAAGAAGACGCGGTGGGTGAGGAAGTCGTGGGGATCGCTATTTGTGTTCTTCCACGGGTCTTCTCTATCAGCCGCGCCAAACGCATTATTGAACCCCTCCGTAATCTCCCGCAGGTCCACGGTGTCTTGGGGCGTCTGTATCGCGTCGTCCAGGGACGGTTGCGTCGGGAAAGCCATGCTCGGGGGCCCTCCTGACGGGATAGAGGACCAAAAGTCTAATATCTCGTTGATGCAGGGGTCTGGTTGTGGATGTCCCCGTCGTGCTAGTGCGGAGGAGGAGGTGTAGGCGAAGGGTAGGCCAAAGGCACGGGCCTCCAAGGCTGTCTATAAATAATGGCAAAGGGCAGACGTCGAAGGATAGATTAGGAAGGCCAAGAACCCTTGAGAGACGCAAAGAGAAGTATTAGTTGAATATGAACACTGTTCCAAGCCCTTGTCACAATATATATATATATGCCGGGGGGTGTGCCGTTCGCTGGTGGATTATGCTACTTACTTAGTTAAGTTCTAACAGCTGTCCCGCTCACAATCAAGATTGACAACATTTCTGGCACTCGGGAACATCAAATGGGGACTCGCACTGCTGTCAATCAAAATTTTCACACGGTTTGGGTGTGGGAGTTCCTTCATCGCCTCGCGCGCCCTCAAATGTATGCAGCAGACATCCAACTTGGCATGAGCCACCGACACCGCCATTATTGCCTAGATAGATAATTGAAAACGTCAGCCTCCAGCCTCCACTCTCCAAGCGCTGCAACATGGCAGTGAAAGAAAAGACAAGACAGCACCACAAGGCTATCTCGAGCTGAGTCTGAATATGGAGAAGGAGAAGTTGGTGGGCCACTTACATTATAATTATTAAATATTAATTAATATAAACCTCTTTAATTATTAATGTATTTATTTAAATTTTAATAAATAAATAATATAATATTTATATATTAAGTTTAATATATTTAATTTTAAACTATTAANNAAAAAAGCTACTAAAACGTTTAACTAAATAGTTTATTAAATTATAAATTTAAAAGCTAAAATTAAATATTTAAAAATAAAATATATTAAAAATACTAAAAACTATTATTAAAAGGTTAAAATAGCTTTTAAACAGCGCTTCATATATATAACAAACGTTTATAAAACATAACAAAAGTTATAAAATTGCAATATTTTTAAAAACAAAGCTACCGATTACTAAATACTTAATAATAACAACGGGCCGCTAAAAATAATAATTAAAAATATATTAAAAACAAAAAACTATATTTTAATTAAAAACACTAAAAATTAAATAATTATAGTTAAATTTAATACTTTAAATAGTTTTAAATAATTAAGGGCGTTTTTTAGTATTAGGTACCTATAAGGGTAGTGCCCGTAGGACCCCTGCCTAGCTTATGCTCGGCACTTTTAACAAGTGCTTGTCCTATGTTATAATACTCTCGATTGCCTTTATATCTAGTCTTTCCTTTATGGTTCTTGAGCTATGAATCTAACGCTAACAGTCGCTCTCTCGACTGCTGTCTAGATTCCCATCTCTACATAGTGGTCTTAAGCCTCCCTAACAAATAATTACCTTATTGATTGCCCTATTGTTACCTATAAATGAAAAACACCGCCGATATACTGCTTTTACCTCTCAGGTGATGTAGTGCAGGTTGGTTACAGTATACTGAACCCTTTGAAGTAGAGCTAAAGCTATCGGAGGCCTCAATACTTCTATAATCCACGCTTCCTATTGGATTGCATAGTTAACCAGCCCTTTTTACTATTCAACTGACCGCTAGAGAATGGGATTTAGTACTAGATAGTCTTGAGATTTGAAAAATTAGTGGTTGCTTTTGGATTTTTTTACTTTTGGTAGGTCGTAAGGAAATCCTAGTATCACGACACGTCATTGAACAGCTGATATGAATAGCCTGAGTGGTCTGGAGAGTGGCCCATAAACCAGCGCAACTGGAACACCATGTCAACCTTGTGGCCAGCCCCTTTGTTGATCATTATCCCTTGAAGTCCAAGAAGACTTGGTATCATGGCCCCAGCTCCAAACATAGCTTCAAATCAGCCTTGGGAACATCGTCAACCTATGTGGCATACCCGTTGGCTTCCGGTTGCAGGGATTTAATGGGTGAAGGTACGTAGTTGGTCTCAAGCTTATTGGCTGATCTCTTATAGTTTTCTAAAGCTAAAAAAGTACATGAAGGATCAGGCGTCTGTAAACATAGTAGGTAATCTCTATGTTGAATATGAAGTAAATGGCGCTTACACGATCCTTGGAAGAGAATGTTACATAGCCTGGCCATGTAGATCATCAATAAAACCTGGCCTTCCTTCGCCATCCTTAGCCACAATACTTCGAGTATAAATACCAAGCTTCCTCGCAAGCATTGAACTATAAGAACAAATACCATTGCCCTTTTTTTACGAATAACCATCTTACGGATGGCTGAATCAATACCTTCACTTCCTGATTCTGAAGTGGAATATGATAAGGAGCTAGGAGAGGTATCTACCTAGGTAGGTATGCCGTTGTATAAAAGTCTCCCGTTTTTGTCTAACTAAGAAAAAGGCCCCTAAATCATCCGCAGCTTTTTGGAATTGCCAGCAGACTGTCACTCCCCAAAGTTTTACAACGCTGGAGACCAACAACACGAGAGTAAGCGACAAAATTCCGCACGAGGGCCTTACCGATACGGGCTTCCCTGGACATTACGACGGCTATGGTCAAGACGAATTTCCACCGATCGAGACAGTTAGTGTTGGGTTTCAGCTGATGTTGTACTGAACTGATAATTTGCTAGCTTTGGGCCATAGTTATAACTTTTCAACCAAGCTATTAATAGGATAAGAAGTCTGGCTTGCCGAAAACGTCGGCGCATATTATGAATTATATAGTGTACGCTGTAAAAATAGCCTCAATTAATAATCTTATCTAGATATTGTGGGGTAAGGTTCAAGTGAACGTCTCCGCCCTATAGAGCAAACGTAGTATAGGGGACTCTAGTTTTGGATACCATAACCTCCAGTCTTGGAGGCTTCTATACCAACACTTCAACATTTGTATATAAAAAGGCTCGCATTGTTATAGCACGCTAACTCAACTTCTTAGTCATGAAGTCGGCTAGCTCATCTAGGAGATCGACGGTTTCTGCAGGGCTCGCAATCCAGGCGGTGGTCGCTACACTCCGTGCTTTGAAGTCGTTGCTCCCAGCACTGAGAAACTGATCTCCGACGTGCAATGTCTCCTCTGGTCTAATCGACAATGGTCGACCACCATTCTTCCCCCCAAACCACTCTTGGCACACGGCCACACCCCAGCTTTTGTCGCCAATGTCAACAAATACGTCTCGGCCTCCGTTAAATGCGCAGAATGGTACGATTTTGTTATTGCGATCGGTACCGATAACGCTGAGTTCGAGAGTCTTCTGTGCTACAAGTACTGTCTCTTCAAGCGACTCACGTGGGATACGCACGTTAGGGTCACTGGGGATGATTCCAACAGCCCGGTCCTTTCGCATGAGCGTAGCAGGCAATTTCATCGTCTTGATACAGTCGCGTAGTGCAGCTTCGGCAACATCTAATAAAGCCTTAATGCTCGCGTCAGACCAAGTGGCCATTTCGGCCGTAAGCCAACGTTCCTGCGGGACGGGTGCCAATAAATGAGGGGAAGTTGGACTGAACTCGAACAAATAATTTGCCTCTCCGCCCATGATTATGATGTTTTGTCTCTGTTGGGGTGTGAGTACGGTCGACTGAGCTATGGCGTCCAATAGCCCATGGAGACGTGCGTAGTATCGGTCGGCAGTAGTGTAGCCTGCAGCAGTGACGATGCCGATCTTGACGTTTTTGAGCAACAGATCAATCATGCGTGTTATGATTGGACTGCCAGGCTCCAGGCTCTGGCCATCGTCGTATAGTGTGACATCTCCATCAAAGGTCGCGAGCTGCAGAGTACCGTGCGTCGTCACAGCCATCAGCTGTGCCGAGTTCAAGATGAGGCGGACATCATTGAACGACGGTGAGACGAAACGTCGTGAGGAGATGTAACGTTTGCGATCTTGAAATTTAAATGCAGCCTCCAGGGGCAGCCTGGTGAAGAAGGTGCCTATTGGAGGAACGAGAAGCTTCAATTTGGATGGGATTGCATTCATGTGTGCTTGGTGTGCGACTGTGGATACGTAAGCGACTTGATCACGCCAAGCGAGGGGGAGGAACCAAGCGCACTGTGGTCGTCGATCATAACCTCAACATCCCTCATGATCTCGGCATAACGCCTGTGCGCCTCCTCTGACATCTGAGTGACGTTGCTACCATTGGCTTCGTACACACCCGTTGGCTGAGAGTAAAGCACGAAGGGGACTGCCAGCAACCCCTTGATCCATTCTAACATCGTGTCAGTAAAAGCCCATCAGACACAAGCGATAAGCTGATAAAAGTATGTCGAGGGCTGGGCTGGGCTAATCTTCTGGTCGCATTACATGGTCATGGAACGCAGGCACGACGTCACGTAACTGGAACGTCTGGCTCTCCCACCCCTGGGCTCTCGTGTACCGCGGTGTCATGCGGCCCAATTCCTATAGGCATGCCCGAGCGGGCTAGGTGTTGGGCACAGGCACGGTCAATGTCGAGAAGAGGCATGTCTTGTGTATGTAAGGGTAAGGGATAGGAAGACGGAGCAAGCAAGCTGGAATCACCTATGAATTGGTCTCGTCTATGTGTCTTGAGGGCATCTGTAAACAAGGATGGTTAGGATGATACCGACATGACAGGATTGTAACGAGAGCGGGGAGCTACAGGAGACTCACATTCTACTCTATACCGCGTCGTCATGGTGCCCGATTGATCTAGACCAACTGCTTAAACCGATTGAGAATTATTGGAAACAGAGAAGGAACTAGCTATTTCTATGAAAGGAATTGAAAATTCTGCGGCAGATTGGGCTGCCACAAGGGTGCTGAGTAAGTGAGGATGACGGGTAAGTATGCACGAAGTAAGTCTTGTTGTTGAATTGAGTCTGTCTTATGAGGTATGTAGGTAGACCGCCTGACCTTCGTTACCTCCCTAGGTAGACCTAGACTACCCCCTGAGACTAGACTACCATCTAGACCCTAGACCGCCTAGAAGCCTGCAGTAGCCGCTGCAGACGCGCCTATGCCAGCGCTACGACCGTTTTGTTATAGCGTCAACTCTCTCGCGCTTCTCACAGCGCCTTCTTCCTTCTTCCTTCTTCGGGCATCTCCCCGCAATCTAGGTAGCTTCTCGTCACTTTGCGAAAGCCTAGGTAAGGGCAAGTAGGTTTAAATCCGCAAACTCTTGATTTATTCTTATCGGTTTTTAAAGCTCGGCTGCGGGATATATGAAGTTGTTACCTGGTATTAGTATTGCCCTTCGGTGCTGTTACGGGATGATGTCATTATGCACTAAACCCTTGCACTTTTTTCTCCGAAAAGATCATCGAATATACTATAAGTACCTAGATTAGGTAATTACCAGTCAGCAGTGTTATAAAATTAAAGCTGATAATTGAATGTTCTCGTTCTCTTAAACATTAGGGGTCTTCTTGAATTTGGGATAAAACTTGAATGATTATTCCTTCCATGCCGCCTCTGTTCACCCTACTTAGACAATTAGTAATATTTTCCTCTTCATCTATCTTCAAGAAGTCATGTGTACGCCGAGAATACTTCGCGCTTGATGATCGACTGTTACCATCCAAGATTGTTATAGCTGCATGCTCTATGGCTAATTAAATAATGAGTATAGTTATCTGGTTCAAGCAAGGCAAAGTCAAACTTACGTGTAGTTTTGACCTATTTTACTTATAGTAAGCGCAGACAACTACGGATACGCATAAGCTTACTGAAGGAACAACACTAAAATACTATAAAACTGGCTACAAGTGGAATAGAGGTAAATACGAGAGACAGCACCCGGAACGAATGTACATTGTTCTCTCCCGAGGTTCTTCCATCCTCGTTATAACCGCGTTCGAAACATGTCCGTGCTATGATCAAAGGTTTAGGTACTAATAGTCTAGCTGGTGATAACTTAACACACTGTCTACATAAGTATGATAGGAACAATGACACTGCCTGTTTATACAATAATCAAGCTCCGACGCTTCTTACCATCCTCCATAATCTCCTCAAAGTAGCCCTTTTCTCGATTTCCACTCCCCATCTAGTCCCAACGTCCTATACCGCAAAAGTTCTTGTAGCAGTAATCTATGTGGCTGTAAGGTCACCTGACCTATAGAAATAGGGCCACGCCACTACCTAATAAACCTATAGGCAGATATATAATATACTGCTCTTTTTTTTGCTTTTTTATTTTAGTTAGCTTTAGTTTAGTTTTTAGATTTAGATAGGTTTTTACGCTTTATTATTAGATTTATTTTTAAGTAGTAAAAAAACTTGTTTTAATTATAAAAATTTTTTTTTTTTTTTTTTTTTTAATACTAGTTTTAATAGTATAAAATTAATATTTAAAGCCCTTTTATTTTTATTCTTTTTTTATATTTACGTTAGTTTTACTATAAAGGCTATTAAATCAACTAAAACGTTAAGCCAATATATTTTCTTATAAATAGCGTTAAATAAAAGCTTTAAAATTGTTATAATCTGTTATAAGTATTAGGTTAAATATAAGCTAGTTTAAGTAAAAAGTAGTATTTATATAAAACTAAAGCTTATAAAAAGGAAAGAATAGGTATAATATAAGTATAAAGGTAGTATATATAAATAAATAGGTCTAAAGGGCCTTAAACATCCCTAAGCAGTGGTGGTTTTAAATAAAAACTAAATTAAAATAATATTTTTTATAAATATAATAAACTATTATAGTTTATATTATTAATAGGGCTAATATTAATTTATTATTATTATATAAACTAAAAAAAACCTCTATTTTAAGTTGGAATCTATTTAGTTTATATATATACCCGGGCTATAAACCCGTGCCTAGTACCCCCGGGTTCCGGGGTTAATCTGTAGCGTTCTGTGACACTATATTATAACATGGAAAACGAGCCACAGACCGGCACGGAGTTGTATCTGTAGTATTATTTTGCCCAAGAAGGACAACTTTGCAAACTCGAATGCATCGCGAACGCTAAAAGACAGACCGATAAAACTACCAGCTGAATATCTTAGGGGCCTACATATGTCATTTTATAGGTAGTAATTTCCGACGCAAGTTCGAAGCCTACAATAATCAAGGGGAGGCACTTCTAATAAGCATTGAGGGCAGCGGTAGCGTTGAAGCCAGAGTCACGGCACAAACCGGGCCCTCAAGATGACGTCGCGACCGCTTGCTCTAGTGACTGTCCGCTTAAGCACATTATCAGCAGCCATACCGTACACGCCGTTAAATGCGTACAAGAGCAGCTTCCTGCCTGTGATGCCGGCTCCAATTTTGATAGCGAGACCCGTATACGCGGTACCGATGCAATTTGTATCGATAGCCATAGATTAGATCATGTGTCGGGAGAGACAAGCACCCTTTCCCGTCCACTTGCCGAGGAAGGTAGATATGTGAGGCTTTGAGTTAGTACATACCTAGCACCTAAGTTAGTGTGTGTGTTAGACGCGCATGTATTTGGCCAAGTTCTCGAGGTTCGTTGATGTGGTAGAAGAGGCGACAACGAACCAGGCCATTGATAGACGGTTACTCACGCCAAGAGATCGTGTTTGATGCCAAGAGATAGGGCTGGCACGCAGTAAATCCGAGGCCGACGGGGCACCGGGTAAATAGTGGGGCCTGTAGGAGCCGGCTTGGCAGCAGCCGGCGCCAATCTCCCGGTTGGCCAACGAAGCCTATGTCTATCCTCAGGTACCTAACTAAGTACATAGTAGGTACTACTATATGCCGTATGCCGGACGTTCCATGTAACAAGGGCTTTGTGATCAAGGGCGCCCAATATGCTCATACGGGCGCCGAGCTCGTTGACAAGTTGCCGCTTGTTCGTGGCATTATCCAGACGCTGGAGGGCGATTTGGCACCCCCGCCCCCTTGAAGAGGATCGTACAAGTTGGTCTCTTCTAGCCGAATTGCTCGCGGATCCTTCTGTCTCTCGCATCGGGGAAGAAACGGTTTCGGTCCAGATAGTTCTGGTTGGTCTGCGCCATTGCACTCGGATACACTCTGATGCCGTCGTTGACCACCCGAGCGGTGAGATCGCTACCGCCTATGCCGCCGGCTTCCTCAGCCCTCAGGACACCATTCTTGTCGCTTACAGTTGAGGACTATATTGTAAATATGCTGCGAGCTCAGAAACCGTCGAGAGGAGAATTCCATATCATGGAATCCTCTTTCGCGGCGGTGACGCGACGACCAATTCTTCAAGTGCCTCGGGTTCCTCTGCACACACATTGGCAGCTCGTCCCTAAGTCTAGGCAGTTGTGAATCTGCTATGACTTGTGACGGCCGGCTATCGCAGCAACGGTTTCATGTCTTAGGCAATTTACCGAGCTACCAATGGATAAAAAATCGTAAGTCGGTAAATGTCCTAATGGCCCTTCATAAAGGGAAGCATAAAACAACCTACTGGACCGAGTCTGGGTCTATAAGGTTTCGTCGCAGGCAACGTGTCTCCTGATAGTGCCCCCATATTTTGTGATGGGGGAACGCCCTGAAACCTGGAGGGATACCCGGAATACACCAGGCCCAGAACTAAAACGTCCTACCCGCTGTTACGTACGTGTCTATGGCCATTGGAGCTGCGAAGTATCCTGCTAATGACGGGAATATCTGTCTTATCGAGCTGAGTCACTTTGTCATCCACAATATCGTGATGTTTGACCAGAACAGCACTGGCACCCAGGTTCATATTGAATTAGCACAGATCGAGATGAAGTCAAACTCTGTCACGGCCAGTTTCACCTATTCAGCTGCTCTAGGAGGCGAGTCGGCAGACCTTATGCTCACCGCCAACGGTGAGCTGAAGGTGTGTCTGGGTAACCAAGCGCCTTCTCTTACACTCTTCCCAGAGCGCCAGCCCACACTACCATATGTAATCTCTGTTGTAAAAAAGGCTTATGATCAAGAGCTTGGAAGGGTATTCAAATTAGAGTAATCTTCTGTGCAGCCAAGGGGGGCATGTAGATATCTAGCTCCCTTTCTATAAGGCGGGCGAACTAAGTCTTGTGCCTGAATAGCCTCGCCCAAATCGCCGAATCGTCCGGCAGCTTGTCTTAGAGGATCGGGTTGAGTAAGATCCGATCAGCAACTTACCTCTTATATGATTAGTTACATAATACCAGGTCTCCCAACCCCTCGGTACGCGTGCGTGTGACATCTGTCAACACGAGCCGGTTATACAACCTCATGAGGAGGCTAGAGTATTACTTCTCTAGGCCTTTCCGTTCCCTAGTCAAACTCGAGAGGAAATTAGGCCGGGCCGCCTGTGTCGCGAACAAGACGAGGAGTTCAACGCCGCCCGCAGATGCCCTCCTAGTCCATCCCGTCGATTTGCATGCCGTATTCCGGTCTGTAGTAGTAGTATATAGTTATCTCAGAGACGGCCAGTTGCGTTTATTACACTTGCCCACCAGCATCAAAATTGCCAGTGAGCCTTGCTGTACTCGCCCTAGTATCTCAAGGACGATTCTATTTTTATCACTCCGACATGTCTCGCAGCAGACCCGGTCAATCCTTAGAATGCACGACGAAGATTTCATGTTTGTACTCGGCCGTATTGCAGCGTTCTACCTACGGCGATTCGGGGAAATTATTCCTGAAGGCGACCCCTGAATATCCGAGAGTCCGCTCTGTCATCGCCTTAATTACTCTTGACACATTACAGCACGTCCTTAGCAAGATAGGCAGAAGTGGGTGTATAGAGTGTTTGGAAGATATAGAGAAGGATTACGAATGGTATCCATGTTTGAGGCAACCGTGCGCTTCACTGGCCGCGTCATTATAGAATTATTGACAACTCGGGTGTGAAGATCATGCCACGTGTATTTTGAGGGGAGACAACGATGCTGGAATATTTCCGGATGTCTAGTCTCCTGGGCAAATATTATGCTAATAGCTTCAGGGCGAGATAAACAACCATCTGGGTGGGAAGTATATTGAAATAGTTAACGAACTATAGCACCCAATATAGACTAAACTTACTGGAAATCGGTGCGTTTTTCTTTCTATCTTCCGATTTCGTTTCAACGTCACTGTTCTGAGTTTACCGGCCATCTCGATAATCACAATGGACCAGAGACATCAACCGGACTTCTCTATATTACTCTCGAGTCGACAGACATCCTAGCATGGTACTCATATTCCAAGTTCTCCTGTTCCCAGATCCATTAATTGTCAGTCGATAACAGCAGGAGCAACGCGAAAGAAGGGGGGGTGAGGTTCGGCATCGCTCCAAGAAATTGTACAAGCGTGTTAGCCGCGGCAGGATATGCTTAGAGTCATCAAGGAGGCGGCGTATGGTGCTCAGTTATAGAGGCCTTTGCAAGTGTCCACGGCCGACGGTTTGATTCACTCATCTTAGTGAACATGCGATCTTGGTTGTTGAAGAATTTCCGGGTCAGCATTCCCGTGCTGAATATCATGGCAAGCGATGTCTGGGTGCAGTGGTTTGCTCAGACATCATCTTCTCAACGCGCTTGTGGCACAGCCACTCATTCGCATGGTTATCTGCGTAGCTGCTCGACAGCTCCCAAAGCGTCTAAGGACCAAACAGCTGCCGTCCCCAAGCGATCGCGTGGTCTACTACGAAGGCGATCTGACACAGCCGCGGTTCTGGCTCGCTGAAGACGAATAGGCCGCCATATCTAGCGAGGTTGATACCGTTATCCACAATACCTTAGACATAGGGTACCTGAAGTACGACTCGACGTTGCAACAAACCAACGTCAAACCCACTCGACAACTTCTCCGCGTGTGCTTACAGTGCAAGATGCCGATTCACTACGTTCCGTCCGTGGTCGTGGCGCCGTCTGCGGAGCTCGAGGCTTTCCCGGCGATATCGTGTACAAAAACAGGGAAGCTGCTGCCTGCCGACGGCACATACGGCCACATGTGTAGAAATGACTTCTGGTATTGCACAAGGGATAATCCCTACTCACTCAATAAGATTCGCGCTGGTACGGTATGCTGTATAACCCGGATCTTTTTGCTCGTGGGTATAAACCCTGGTCTCCGGGACTTGCTCCGTGCGGTTCCGTGACACATGACCAGATTACCGAAAAATCGAACGATGAAGGATACTTGTAGTGAGAATAAAAAGAAAAAATATTTACAAAAACCCCCCTTTTTTTCTCTTTCGAATTTGAAGATAATATGAAGTTAGTGAAAAGACGAGTCATAGCGGGATGGATATGCGAAAGGACGATAGAGTCACCTGGATGCAGCACGCAGAGTTGCATGAATTCGGTGACGGTAGTGTATCTTAGCATACCAGATAGCAGCAAGAAATTCTCAAGAAGCGGTGAAGTAGGTATCTGCTTTCCAACTATATATGTTGTATATGCAGGTGTGTCGGTTTCATTTGCAGCGTCCAGATTGGTTGTATCGATTCCTGCAGCAGTTTGCTTGCCAGTAACATCTACATACCAATACGTAACAAGCTACCCGTCATGCTGCCGACAAGAAACGACCTATCTGTAGGGTCCGCGTCAGCAAATATACATTAGATCCTATGGGAGTCTAGAGCGTTCTCGTTTCCAGTTTCGCTGGGTCCTCCGCTGTTTACTACCCCAGATCGTAATCAAGGTAGCCATCGCCCCTGCCCAGAGTTCGCATGCTGACTACGGAGTACATACCTACTGTACACCGCAAGAGGATAACATTTTCCTGGGATTCCCAATCTGTCCAGCGCGTGGGGGTAACATTCCCCTTTCATGGGAGATCCTTGTTTCCGAGCATGGACGGGGCACACGGGCACGTGCTCCTTAAAGGACGTCGGCTGCCGACTCACCAGGCTTGTTACCGGTTTCTGACGTGTTCATGGCGACCGCCCAGAGGAAGCGGAATTGCATCGTGAAGTTGATATTAACTATCACCTGATTTGGTTTGCATGCTCATCACACCTGCAGGGAGAAGATCGGGAGCAAGGAGGCGAGATAAGGGGTGGGAGATAGTCGGTTCAGCTTCCGGTTGGACATATTGGCTGCGGAACAGCCGTCGAGGGTGGGATGAGTATAATTTTAGTATATGCTTTCGCGGCGGTGCGCGGCATCGGCTGAATCAGAGGTCACAGGTACGAAAAGCAGAATGAATATAGGACGAGGCTGTAGCCATGCGAAATGGTACATAATATCGTAATATATCCACCATACAGTACTGCGCTGTGCCGATCCATTGATTGACGGGCTCTACTGTACAGTATTAGTAGGTACGCAAAGCCGATAGAACTAATTGCGATTAGGTACGGAGTACCTACCTATGTACATAGGTATGTAGGTAGTCAGTGCTCAATTGAGGAGCTGGAGAGGGGCTTTGCACCTTATAACAGTAGGTACCTACTAACTACCTAGTACAGCAGCTGCATGTGCTAAGTTACATACCTAAGTACATGTAGGTAGGTTAGGTAGGTACATACCTAACATACCAAGTGCGGCTAGACGTACACTAAGTACCCTAGTCCCCTAGTCCCCTCCTATAAGGTAGGTACGTGCGCGCTTGTACTTACCTACTTACTAACATCCAGTATCCAGTATGTACATACGTAGTGTGGCTGTGAGCTACAGGTACAAGGACCTGACCACTGTCGTGCCTGGTTCAGCAGGTTCAGCAGGTTGAGGACGGCAATGACCGGTGGCTCGGTAGAGAGGGGGGGAAGTGGGGACAAAAAGGCGGATGAAGAAATTGGATCTTCACATGATCCTGTATAAGTGACGTAGCGGCCATCATGGATTGCTTAGTAATACGTATTCAACATGAAACGAACTTTGGGATACGAAGATCGAAAATCAAGAGAAACGAGCAAGGAAGGCATACAGTATGTACATACAGACTATAACCCATTCCTCCAAATGGATTCCATTCTACTTACATGTACCTAGCTTTATTCGACATACTTAGCAACCTGGAGCCCTCGATAGGTAGAGCAAACCGGAAGGGGAAATAAGAATTCCATGATATACTAGATCCCCCCCTCCCCCCACCGATTGTTCATACTAAAGAATAAGAAGAGTTAGCACTCTGTTCCTTGTTAGGATCCGTTGTTTCCGGATACACTACTGTTGGTGGGAAACTATCGTGTGCGCTAGTGTATCTTAAGTCCCTAGGTAACTGCGAAGTGCCATTTTACTACCTACAGTACTATATGTCCCGTACAAAGCAAGTATATGGTAAGGTAATTCTTACACTACTCGTATAGGCTTTCCTATTACGACCGAATTACTCCGACCTAGCGCGTCGACGTCTTGTTTGCCTGCCTGCCTACCCGCTTCTCCATCGGAAACCAGGGAAAAATAAACCCAGCATGTCGCGGGCGGTGAGAATCAATGTTGCCGAGGAGATAGACGCGGCGCAGAGACAATTCGCCTTGGGTAGGACCCGGTGGGCGGCCTCAGCTCGTGGTGTACAGCATGGTCGTAATAACGATTTGACATCGTACAGTACCGCAGATCTCGTGATCGGTCATGGATATGGATGGGAGGCATTGTAAAAGTAGCAGCTGTCAACAATGATCTACGCCTCGGCACGCGGAATAGTTCTCGAAGAGGGGCAGGACGCTCGCCCGCTGCCCCTCTTCTTTTTCGCTCCTTTCGTCTTTCTTTTCTCCGTCCGCTCTCCCTCGGCCTCTATCTCTGTGTCTGTCTCTGTGTCTGTGTCAGCCTCTGTCTCTGTCTCTGTCTCTGTCTCTGTCTCTGTTTCTCCCACGTTCGGGCACCTATGCATGGCGTCTTCGTGGCACCAGGAACCAACAGCCATCTTCGCCTTTCTCATGACCCCGTCATGTTTCGATGTTGCCCGGCAGGGATTCGACAAGGTGGTCGCAGCAGAGTGGCCCGCAGCCCTGCAAAGCAACATGGAAACTTGCGGGGTTTGGGCGGTTTCGCGTGGTCAATCTCCTTGCATATTCTGCCAAGACAATCCCCTGATTTGCTAATCCCATCGTCCGACATCATGGACATCCCGCGCCGTCTCGGCTCTTACACAGGGAATGTTGCATGCTATGACAGAATGATTTCATGTCCTCACCTTTCGAGCTTTTTGCATTGATTAACGGAGTCACTTGCCTCGAGTCTAGCAAGCCTTGGCGAAAGAAACACGGTCCGTACCTGTGTGCCTGGCGCTTATTGTACTGTACCAGGCCAGACCGGCTTCGCGCGCTAATGGCGCAGAACCGCTGTTCTTCGTCTTGTCTTAGACGGCTGTCTCGCTCGGCATATAGCCTACATATGCGTATTATAACACGTCTGGGCTGGGGAGTCGCCAATGCTTCGTCCCGGAAGGGAATGACGGGCCATGACTGGTTCGTATAACGAATGTCAAGCACAACATATGACATTCAGCTAGCTAGCTTCTCTCCGGACTAAACATACATACCTTACACCTCTAGCCTAACTTCCGCCCCCAGCCTAACCATGTAGACTTACGTTGCCGCCGCCTTAACTGATGACGCCGGAGAGCCGGTTAGCCCTCTCTCCCTGTGCCTAGTACATCACGGTAGTACACAGAAGGACTAGTATATCGACTAGGCCGACTTCTCACCCCAGCTGACATCATCATTCGTTCGATTCACGATGGGGGCGTCCTAGAATAACCCGAGGAGCAAGAGTCTCTCGTGCGAAAGCGCGTCTGGTTATGTAGTACACATAAGCATGTGTCTGGGTCTCTCCACTCCTAAATTGCGTGTGGAGTGACCTGCTCAGTACCTGTTTACAATCCGTCATCTTTTCACGTCAAAAGCCGCTTCTTACATATATAAATCTTCGCTGGTTTCCAACTCTCTCCTATATACTAGCATTTACAAGTTTGGTGCCTTGTCGCTGCCGCCAATTGATCATAGCTGCTGTAGAGCATTGTGGTTACTCGCAGCCATGCCTTCACTTCTCCAAAACTTCGTCGAGACCGAGTATACCGGTACGACGGCAAAGGAAGCGTACAGATCACAGGAGAGCGCGGGAGAATCCCCCGTGGACATTATCGACATCCGCCGGGACACTGTCAAGGCCAGCCTCAAAGAAGAGATCTATAGGCTCTTCCATTCCGAAGAATGGCCTCGGAAGCTGCCCACTCTGTTGCTCTACGACGAGAGGGGTCTTCAACTTTTCGAAAAGGTCGGCCTTCTTCCAGCCTCGGAACATGACATGGGCAGAAAGAAACTAACCAAGCCTCAGATCACATACTTGGAGGAATACTACTTGACTAACGCCGAGATCGAAATATTGCGGCGTTCAGCTGCTGCCATCGCTGCAAACATCCCTTCTGGCTCCATGCTGCTCGAGCTAGGCAGTGGGTGGGTCACGATGTTCTCTCCTGCTCTACCAGAATACCCATTGACACATACCCAAGTAATCTGAGGAAGGTTAAGCTTCTACTCCAGGCATTCGAGGATGCGAAGAAGGATATTGACTATTACGCGCTGGACTTGTCGGAGCAGGAGCTATCCCGGACTCTGGCCCAGCTCCCCGCCTTTCAGCACATTCGATGCCACGGCCTACTTGGCACCTATGATGATGGGCGAGAGTGGTTGCTGTCCGCGTCTCACTCGGCTAGGAGCAAGTGTGTCTTACACATGGGATCAAGCATTGGTAACGTCCACCACCGGGGAAAAAAATGGTCATCGGGGTGAAATAAGTTGACAGGCCTGAATAGGAAATTTCTCCCCATCTGACGCAGCCTCCTTCCTGCGAGGCTTTACTGATGTCCTCCAGCCACAGGACAGTCTGCTCATTGGCGTGGACTCGTGTACCAACCCATCAAAACTATAGTAAGTACAACCCCATCGTCACTCTCCTGCCTCTACCTGGGGAACTGCCAGCAGCTAATACATGCCGCACGTATAGCCACGCATATAACGGTTAGTCACCTGATGCTCACACTGGGTGGGTCATGGCTGATTTCATCCTTCTACGACGTTGTAGACGAAGAGGGTATCACGCATGAGTAAGTGTATACCACGTCATTAATGCCCGGCCCTTTTTTGCTGATCCCAACCGACCCAAGGTTCATTCTGAATGGACTCCAGCATGCCAATGAGATTCTCGAGGAAACCGTCTTCAGGTTGGAAGATTGGAAGGTCATTGGCGAGTATGTGTACGATGGCGAAGGAGGGCGCCATCGGGCGTTTTATTCGCCCGTGCGCGATATAGTTGTAATGGGAGAGACGATCAAGGCCCACGAGCGTATCCAGGTCGAGCAGAGCTTCAAATACTCGAAGGAGGCTTGTGACAGCCTGTGGAAATCGGCAGGTCTCCTGGAAACGGGCAGATGGATGGCGGACGACGAAGACTACGGTAAGTGACACCCAATGGCGGCGTTTCTCCTGCAACCTACCTCGCTCCGAAAAGACATGGGGTTTGTCGTCATTCTGTCGGCGCCGTTTCCGCGAATAGGCAGGCCGCAACCTTTCACCCCAACTCTGGTCATACCTAGGCCCACTTAGGAGCCGAGGTGTAAAGGACTCTTTCCGGTGTGCCTATTAATATCCCTTATGTTGCTCTGTTGGTTACATTTTGCGGGGGCGGGCTTTTGGTGCCCGGGCCACAGACCGTCTCGTAACTGGGGTCAACTGACAATCTGCACAGGCTTGCATCTGCTGATCAAGAACCCCTTGTCGTTCAGCCTAAACCCGTTGGAATACGCTCGGGAGAGCGTTCCCCTGATGAGCGACTGGAAGAGCCTCTGGGCCGTGTGGGACACCATTACCCGACGGATGCTGCCCAACGAAGAACTGCTCGACAAGCCTATCAAGCTTCGAAACGCCTGCATATTCTACTTGGGCCATACCCCGGCGTTTCTGGATATCCAGTTGACAAAGACCACAATGGACGGCCCAACCTCGCCTCGCTACTATCACTCGATATTCGAGAGGGGCATAGATCCAGACGTCGACAATCCCGAGAACTGTCACGCGCACTCAGAGATCCCGGACGAATGGCCCTTAGTTGACGACATCTTGGCGTACCAGAGCCGAGTGAGGGTCAGGCTGAGTAGCCTGTATGACAATGGAGTTGAGGGCATCCCCAGAGACGTTGCCCGAGCGATATGGGTCGGATTCGAGCACGAGCTCATGCACATGGAGACTTTGCTTTACATAATGTTGCAGAGCGACAAAACACTTCCACCCCCAGACATACCGGCACCTGATTTCAGAGCACTAGCGCGGGACGCCAAGTTGTCAAGGGTTGAGAACAAGTGGTTTGACATCCCGGCACAAGATGTCACCCTCGGTCTAGACGACCCCGACGACGTCTTGGACTCAGGTGGTCACTTCGGGTGGTGAGTGGCAGTCGGTCGACGTGTCATACCTAAATACCGGCTGTGGCAAGCTAACGTCGACCACAGGGACAATGAGAAACCGCGACGACAGGTGCATGTTCACGGCTTCCAGGCCAAGGGAAGACCAATTACTAATGAAGAGGTGAGACGGTAGTCACTATAGACAGCCGAGATCGAAAGATGTCCCGCTAACAGCCCACAAGTACGCCCGTTATCTGTACGAGACCAAGAAAGGGAAGATTCCAGCATCATGGGCTGCGGAGATCGTAGAACAATCTAATGGAATCAACGGGGCTAATGGAACGAACGGGCATGTCACCGCCAATGGCGCGGTCTTTCCCGCGTCGTTTTTGCAGGGCAAGTCCATCCGCACTATTTTTGGCCTCGTCCCTCTGAAGTATGCCCTGGATTGGCCAGTCTTCGCCTCGTATGACGAACTCGCCGGCTGTGCGGCGTGGATGGGCGGGCGAATCCCCACCGCCGAGGAGGCTCGTAGTATCTACGCGCACGTCGAGTTCATAAAGAGAAAGGAAGCCGAGAACAAGCTCGGCGCTACAGTGCCGGCGGTGAACGGGTAGGTTTCGCACCTTGTGTTATTCCTCCTTTGTTTTCGTCGAAGATCAGTGGTGAGTTCCGCCCCTGACACTAGAACAGACACCTCGTCAACGACGGGGTCGAGGAGACGCCCCCTTCGCCACCCGACACCTCATCCCTGGTCGATGAAGACAGCCCATGGCCATATGTCCAAGACGACATCTTCGTCGACCTCGCGGGTGCCAACGTCGGCTTCCAAAACTGGCACCCCGTCCCCGTGACGGCGCGCGGCGATCGCCTGGCCGGCCAGGCCGAGCTGGGCGGTGTGTGGGAATGGACAAGCTCGCCGCTGAGGAAGCATGAGGGCTTCGAGCCTATGGCTCTATATCCCCTCTATACATGTACGTCTTGACTATTACCGTAAACACCAAACCGCAGCCAAAAAACAACAACAGCAACAAGAAAGAACATGGCAAGCACACAGTACTAACCGTAAGGAAATTAGCCGATTTCTTTGATGAGAAACATAATATTGTCCTCGGCGGTTCATGGGCCACTCACCCTCGAATCGCCGGGAGGAAGTCTTTGTAAGTTTATTTCCCCTTTCTCTAGACCTAACTTTTATCATATTTCCCTCGGAATTATTGCTTTCCATCCTTCCACGTACGCAGCGGCAAGATGAAAACGCTAACGAGTCTTGATTACAGTGTCAATTGGTACCAGCGCAACTATCCATACCCTTGGGTTGGCGTGCGGCTGGTTCGAGACAAATAGATAGTGTATACATTGTACAGGTTAATGAACCGAAACTAATGGATAGGTGAAGTGGTGTGACCAAGCAGAACACGTCAGTTCAAGGAAGTCGGAGAGAGAAATCTGATAACAAGGTGTCCAATTTGGATACCTATCAGACACGAGGGGCTTATGCGACAACTACCTATTCGGAGTTCCAATCCCACTCTCATTGTTTTTCTTAGGACTCTGTTCTTAATAGCACCGCCAGCTGCTTTCTCGCGACACTCGACTCCACTACTCCATTCTCTAATCAAATTCTATCTCTACTCGATCGTTATATATCTTTTTATTTTCCTTTTGGGTGGTCGTTCGATCTTAAAAACCATCTTTTGCTTACTGGGGTCAAAAAAGGGGGTCTTGTTCCTTTTCGTGCAATAGTTCTGTTCGCTATGTAGTTGGATAAGCAGATCGTCAAACCACTTCCATGAGCAAGCTGTGTATGTCATACTTAGCGAGTTAAAAGTGTCGCGCCGGACCAGTTTATAATTTTGCGAGCGCGCTGAATTCTTGCCGAGTGAAAGCGATATGGGATCCTCAAAAGAAAAGTGAATCCTGACTTGTTTGCGCCTTGCCTGTTCTCTAGCCAACAAACATGTCAATTACTTGGTGCTCCATTGCTACCGTTGACTTTACGCCGTGATCACAGATGAAACTTGTGATCAAGTCGGGTGGCGTATAATCGAGGGGCGACATAGACCGAGCTTCCCTTGCCCGCTTCTCGTCTTCGGTTTCAGCCGCTGTAGTGCCGTCGCTCATGGTCTTGCTCGGGTTGAAGTCGAGTAGACTCTGCCTGTAATTGCCACAAGCGAACGTGAATTGATCGCTCGGGAACGTCTGTCCGAGCTTGTGCTGCTCAGCAGCGACGTAGAAGGGCTTACCATCGATCTTGGCGAGCTTCGCGATCTGGTACGTGCCAAGCCTGCTGATTATACCACCCTGGGCAGTAATAACCTCAGCGCCTGCGAATACTATGTCCACCTTCGACATGATATGTGCGACGCCTCCTTCAGGGATCGTGGCCACGGGGATGCCCTTGGCTCGCAGCGCGGCAACTACCTTGTTGCTCTCCGTCTGGCGGCTCTCGCTCATGGCATAGATGACCTTGAAGCGTCTCGGGAGGCCGCCGTTCGCTCGCTCGACGGCGCGTCCGAGAAGTGTGCCGACAACACGCGAACCTCCATGAGTCAGAACTATACCGTTGGCGGGGATTAAATATCTACAAAAGAGCGTTCTATTAGCCCGCTAATAACGCGTAGGCATCTGTAGACTGCTGCCGTGGGTATAGGCACATACCGTCCTTCAGAGGCAATCTTCTCTCTTGCATCCTTGGCTCTCGTGGCGAATAGGCGAGCATTGCGAAGCAGATGTTGGCGGATGACCTCGAACTGCTGGTCCTCGCTTCGACTCCCCGAGCCAGAAGCAGCACCACCGCTGCTGGGGAGCTGTCTAAGCTCCCTAACAAGGTACTGCTTGAAAAAGTCGCTGCCGTGGCGCACAGCCATAGGATTCGCGACTAAGGGACTCTGCCGTAGCCTGTCCGACTGGGCCTCGACGAGCTTCATAGTCTCGAAGACGGTGGTAGCGGACGAGGCGCCCAAGGCTTCTATCAGGGCCTCGATAGTAGCCATGGGCATGGTGAGCTCGGGATCATCGGCGAGAAGGCGGTGGTATGTTGCGACGATGCTGGCAAGAGAGGGCCGAGTGAGTCAGCGGAGAGCCGTATTGCAGATATTTCAGGTGACGGCACAACAGCGAGAGGAGCTGAGGAGACACGGAGAAGGGGGCAGGCAAAGACTCACTCAAATGAGCCGACATCTATGGGCAGCTGGCCCGATATACCGGCCGTCGCATCGTTGTTGGCCATGTGCGCGAGTGTATGTGTGGCTTTTTTCGAATGGCTTTCTGCAAATGATGTTCTGAAAGAGGGAGGTACCGAAGGTATATATGTATAAGTATGTAGGTAGGTACCTATAGGTAGTGGGTAGCTTCCAAGGTTTGAAGTGTAAACCTTCAAGTTATGAATGGTGGGCTTGTGGTTATACTGTGTAAAGCCTAAGGCGTAACTGTATACATACTGCAGTGGGTGAGTCAAATCGCGGGGCAATATGGGAAGCTTCAGGGCTCCAAGCTGCTGGTGCGGCTGCCCCTCGCTCACATGTGCAAATCAAATCGAGGTGTACCTAACCTCTTACGCACTAACCTTTTTACCCATAACCTACATGTACCTACCTCACTTACGTATTACATGTACTTACCCAGGCGGACTTCAAGTTACACAACGTCGCCGAGTGCCTCCAATGTCCACTAGACTCATCTAACCTTCAAAGTTACAAATGAGGTACCTTGGTTTGGACATGGAGGTACCTAGGTATGTAGGTTTCCCCGTCAAAGTTGAGACTCAATGTTCGCCAGACTCTGTAATAGCCTGAGCATCCAAATACGTAGAGGCAGCATCTAAGGCACCTCCTACCCGGATCACCTGTGTTTTCTGTTGAAGGGATGAAGTTGATGTCCATTTCAACTCTTGGCGGTAACAAAATCTATCAACGAACCAACGAACTACACTGACGGATTATGTAATATTGACTATGTTCTTTGTACTTCATAACCATACCGGGAGTAAGTCCCGAGCCCTCCAGCTCTTTTGAAACACCACTCGCATATCGGTTTAATTGCATCTTTCCCTGTCTAATTTTGCATGACAATCCATCCCAGCAACGTCTCATACCTAGACGAGCCTACAGTTTCAGCCCAATCATTGCTCCGTAACCTCGAGATCCCGCAGGCCCTCGACCTTCAACTCGTCACCCGTAGCACGATGGAAGATGTCCTTGACGTCGTCCGTGGTCGTCTCGAAGTGTGATGTAGCATCGTAGCTCTTCGAGATGAAAATGTTGTCGGCCTTGCCATCATCGAGGGGTTCGTAGAGAGGTATCGGTGCCCCCTAAAATATTGTTGGCCGCGCTGGCCACTATGCTAGTGGGATAGGAGGTCTAGCACTTACCATGAATTGCTCCTCGATTTTGCCGAGGCGGTCTAGACCAGGCTGTAGCTCAAGATGATGGTTGGAAGTTGTCTCGGCGATCGTCGACACGATAGCGATGTAGTAGCCCTTGGGACAGACGTTGTGTGCCGACGAGACGCAGGCGACGTAGATGTCTAGCCTTGGATTAATCCTGCAATATGGTGATGGGAGTGCTAACCAGACTCACCGTTCTTGCGACCGACCTGGGACTGGGGGATAATGAGCTGGCAAGAATCGCTGTCGTTCGTACCGGCCAGTGGGTGTTTTAGTATGCAAATAGCCTTGAGAACGTGTCCAACAACCTTCACCCTGTCCGAGAAATAGGAGGGGTCGCCCAAGATCATATCGGCTTTGGTCTCAAAATGTATCTTCTCGCTACTATCCGCGCTCCCCATGGTGGCCTTGATACCAACGGCCTTCTTACCCTCATACAAAACCTCGTCCACAGAGGTGTTTAGCATATATGTGCCACCATAGATCGCCGACAGACGGGCGAAACCTTGGGGCAGCTCGCCCAGACCGTACAGGGGGTAGATGTATGGTGACTTGCCATACCTTGCTACTGAGTTTCCGTATAGGCGAATGCGGTCGATAGCATCTGGTGCCTCGCCTGATGTGCTGATATAGCTATCGTCCAAGTACAACGCCATGGCGTGGCCGATGAAGTCACGGGTACCGGGTTCAAGACCAAATTTATCATAGACGTCCTTCATAGTGGTCTTACTCATGTCAAGGCCTGCCCGTAGCGAAGTCAGTATACAGAGGCCTCTCCTTTCACATAGTGATCTCCCGACGGGATCACATATCGCTTACCCTTGTGTGTGGCAGGGTCCTTGAGGTCAAAGGTGCCTACCCATTCGATGAAGCTCTTCATGCGGCGCTTCTCGAATATGCCCATGAGCGGGGACTTAAGAGCTTCGCCAGCATCTGAGGGCACCTTGGCAACCGTGGCCTTGGCACCGGCACCCTGTTGCACGTAACTGCCGGCGACCTGCTTGAATTCGAGATAGCGGGTAACGTCGGTGGACACCAGAATGTTGGTCAGTTCGCCCGAAGACATCAGCAGCTTGGGAACCAAGTCAATGTTCCAGTCGTTGGCCCGGCCATACTTCTTCCACGGCTCTTCGCCCTTTGTATAGTTTCCGTACTTCTTGAAGAGCTATCTCGTGCAGAGGCGGTTAGCTATCATTTTCTAGGAATGATGACGGATGGACGTGGGAGATAGTATGTACCGCCTCAATGTTCACAGACGCAGCCTCTCTAGTTAAGCATATATTAGCTTTGCACGAATACAATTAGGGGCTATACTGAGACGTACCCTCCATAGTGATCATTTCGATCAATGTGCAGGACCTTCTTGCCCTTGACACTTAGGACACTTTGGGACAAGGAAGTCAGTCAGCAACAATTCGGGCGGTGGCGGCGGTCGATTGCGGGCATACCCAGAGAGAATACATTCGGTCAAGCCTGTCGAGCATCAGCTATCAGAGTCGTCGACAGCCTCAAATGGGGAATGAGCAATGGGGAATGGGAAATTGGGCGGCCGAGCACTGTTTGGCATCGTGAGTGCCAAGTGCTATGCGGGGCGCAACATACCGGTGCCCAGCACAATGACATCGTACTTCGGGGAGATCTCGTCCATGGCGGGCGGTAGTAGTGTGTTACGAGGGGAGCAAAGAACAGAGCAGAGAGAAGAGGACTATCGAGAGTATCGAGGATCGAGTATCGAGTATCGAGTATCGCGGAGGTCCGGGGGATTGCTCGACTCCAGGCCAAGCACAGAAGCTTTTTGTTCGAGTATCGGTGAGTCAAAAGGAGTATGGGTTGTGGTATCGTCCTCTGTTCATGCCCAGTTGGATGAGGGGCTCGTTGCTGGCAGCGATGCTCGAGCCCGCCCGCGGTCAAGGTACCTATAATGGAGGGGACCACCTATAGCTGTGGCCAATGAGCGGCGGGTTCGACGCACCCTTACTGTAGTGCACATTGGCGCTAGCCCCGCAACACGGTCAGTGTCTTGGCCAGTGTCTCGACCAACGTCTCACTTCCAAGGTTCGCAGAGCTTCTCGTGCACACAGAGTTCGCCAACTGATTGTAATATGCTATAGTATTACAGGTGGCTCGCACGATCCCAACGCTTAATCGGTATTTGACTGGAAACGACCGATCAATCAGCTATGGCTACCGTTATGCCTGCGATCAGGGCGCAGGTAGGTATTATACATATATGTACATCATGCAGCTCTTCACTGTAGCTACTCGCGGCCCCTTCGCAATTATATTGAACCCGTGGTTTTCCACCCAGCAGCAATTTCTAGACCTCAGATTCTGCAAAGACCATTTCAGGATTAGGTATAACTAGGCACTTTCAGGGTTTGATTGATGGCTGTTGAGTCTTCGCGGGTTCCGGCGAGATTGTGGATGGTTCAATATCTCCGGATTTAGTTACCCTGGGCTCTTCTGCCATGAAGCCTGATGGTACTTGCTCTGCTGATCTGTCTTGGCTGCTTCCCTCAAGCGCGGTTTCGTTGTCTTCGAGGTAGTCTGCCGGCGTGAAGGGGCTTTGCGTGTTGCTGAGGTCGATTTCGGGATCCGTCTCGGCCAGCTTTCTCGCATCTTCCCACAGATACCATCGCTCAGTCAGTACGTGCCGAATTGACCTCATTGTCGTGCGGACCTATTAGTCGAGGATTGGGTTAGTACGACAGAATGCAAGTCTTTATCAAGTTGCGCAAGATGACTTACCTCAACCAGTCGCTCAGCTCCTTCAGCCATGCCATTTGTGAGCTGAAGGCGGGCCCTCTCCTTGCGTGCTGTCACGAGGCGGTTCTGTTCCTTGACGCACACCCACCATAGCTTGTGCAGATCCTCCCAGCTCTTGTGTCGCAACTCTTCGACAGCCCACCCACGGCCATGCTCTCCATCCTCATCGGGCGTCAGCAATGTCTTGTCCGTCCCATAGAAAAAACCCCAAAGCCCATGGTTGGGGTCGACCTTGATTTCAGGCTTGTAGTTGGCAGGTTGTGGTGTGTCAGATTTGTCGATGTTCATTCGAAATCGGGTACCCGACCGATATATGCTACTGAGCCCACGGAAGCGGTTGTTATCGCGGCGCGGCCGCCGATTGTTGTACTCCGGCGTCGATGAGAAGGAGCATCTCTGAGGTGAAGCCGCAGGTACAGCAGCCCCTAAAGTGGCATTGGCGCCGGGAAAGATTCTAGCGGAATTGAGTATCCGGCTGATCGAAGGCCGGATCGAGGCAGGTGTCGCCATTGTGTTGTGGTGCCACTCTCTCGTGCCCCAAAATATCAAACGGACGCCCGAGATCGAAGATCGTGAGCCTCCAATAGAAATTTAGTTTTGATCCGGGTAGAGAAATGCTGAGCCACATGCGCCATGCTCAGATCCTCACCTTGTGGCTGATATACGGATAATTGCATTAAACCAATACATAGTGAGGTCCTCCGTTATTGCATTACGCAGCGGATTCTTGTGGCATCGCCGGCGGTTAACTTACAGCCCAATTAACACAACAACTGCAATAAAAAGGCAGTTAAAACTTAAAATGCATAGATTTGCACCACATGGTCTGTTTGGAAAGACAGAGGCATCATTCCAATTATTTATGCAGACATCACAGGGGGAATTAAGGTTGATTGTTCGATTTGCATGATAGCATACACGTTGGTGTCAGTTGGTCCAGACTACTACGCAAGGCAAGCCAAGAGCTCGTAAGTCAGCATTCATACACTCATGGCTTGCAACACCAATATAAAATTCACTCCAAGAACACGCACCAATTCATTACTCTATTATCTTCTTTCCCTAGGGGGGATGCCACAACATAGTGTAACGGCGCCTGGTGAAATATTTGCCAAGTGTTATCCGCTTTCTGGTGTTTGTGACTTGATTTCATAGTCTCCGACCTCATCCGCGAACTGCCCGCAAGCTTTAGCCAACGACCAGTAGGTCTTATTAATCATTCATCTAACTTTCTTCCTCTCTCATGGGTCAGAGTTTATCTGGATATAGATCGACCTTGTTACCATCAGCCTGCCCCTTCGCATAGAAGACCGTTATCGTTACGCGAAGAACTAGAACGCCTTGACGGGCTAGTCCTGGTTATAAACATGGGCACTGTTTTATAAACCCCTAGAAGCTGTATCAAGACAGTATCAGACGACCTTGACAATGTTCTTTCACCAGCAGTGTACCGGTACAGTACTGCGGTTCTGTTCTGTGGCACAAGATAACGACAAAAAGCTGATGTTGATTCAAGCGGGCGATCGTGTCGAATCCGTGTTGACGTCCGTAGATACCGTTATGGTTGACAGTGATGAGTTCTGTCCCCCATCGGGAGTCATATCCTTTGTTCTTCAAGAAAAAGAACCGGTCTCTTTTAGTGAAGCCGTAGGTTTGTGTTGCGTTCGTAAAAATAATTACGCGTTTCGTTCTTTCAATCGGTGAGCACGATAGAGGTTAACTACTATCACTTGGATAATTTTGCCGAATCCGTCTGCTAGGAAAATCTATACTGATGGTCATACTGAAAAAGGGTTAATTCCATCTACGGTTTGACCAGGTATTATAGAGGATGCCTTGCTTCAAAATTTCCACTTTCGTAACCGCTGCTGTCTTTCCATCTCTCCCCTGTGATGTTCTTTCCTGCTCTTGTCAAACGGATATCAAATATTTATCGACTTGTCCAAAAAAAAAAAAAAAAGGGAGGACAGAAGGAAGAAGAAAAAAAGCCTGCTTTGTTTACGAAGTAGAACACANNCCCGTAAAAAAAACCGACGACGCCGGTTACTCGAGTCTGACTAGAAGATTTAGAGAGTAGAGTCGAAATAGCTCCCATTTCAGGTCTCCCCTTGCAGTGGACCCGGGGAGACATGGAGGAGCCGTGGAACTTAAGATGGAGCTATTCTCCAGGTTTCAGAGAGTAACCGCCCGCATTTTCTATGGCCGCCATATTTGCGGCTTGTAGTCTGATGGAGTCACAGACGGGGACAGGCACACCTATATCTATAAAGGGTACTTGAGAAATGACGGTGGGCACCGCACTTGTCTAACCCGCGTGCCGGCTATGGAGGGTCTTTAGGTGCGGCTGATGAACATCTACAGAGTCGAAACTTGTGTTACTTTGTATCAGAGCACTACGGGACGGGATGAATCTTTTCTTTCTCCTCCCGTATTCTAGGGCTAGTCTTTTTAAACACTAGTCCTAGCACATAAGTTTTCTCTATAGCCACACACTTCTCGACGCATGAATGTCTGCATATATATCTATATTGATGAGGCATTTGCTACAATCTGAGAACGTTGGTATTCTCTAGGTAGAAATACACAATCTGATAAAACCCACAGTAAGAAACGGGCACCTCGTTATGTTGCCCGTATGAAGTACCTGCATTTGTTACAGGAGTCATCATGATACATCGAAGAACCTAGGATGGAGAGGTACACGTACATTGCGTACGTACTTCATAGATGGCCATGTGACTTGCAGATTAAGTTAGGTCGACAGGGTTTACTGTAACAGCTATTACAGTATTTCGATATGTTAGAATGAAAAAAAAAAGAATAATGGGTCCGCCATTGACGCCGAGGATACTCATTCATGTACCCGAATTCGCCGTGGACCAACCAAGGTACTAGCATGCTTCTAGTGCCCAAATACAACATAAGCGCGTTCGTGGCCGCATGTACTGTGTATATTCGTATGTATCGTTACTTGAGGTATTCGCGAGATCGCCAAGATAAACCCACCAGTGTCAATCGATGACAAGTTGGCATACCTGTTCGCGGGGCCTTCTCCTCCGCTTGGCTAGGAGGAAAGAATTACACATTATTGAAACTCAGCTGCATTTAGGACACAGTGATACAGTTATCCTTAGTGCCGGTTGAAGGATTATTTTGATATAAGCTTATGAGCAAGAAATAGAGAGTATCTATATGGCGTAAAATATTTTAGAGCTTATGTACTTCGTACTGAGCAGGTTAATATGGTGTAGCAAAAGACCTGCATTAGTTCAAGTTTCAATGGCATTACACTAATTCGAAGGATGGAAGAGGTATTATCAGTACACTAAATACTTATACTCGTGTAATCTTGGCTGGGCGTACAGTAGTGCATGCCATGTAGGTATTCTGCCTCAACCTAGATAGGTCGCATGTACTCTGCCCTGGGATAAAGGTTTCAGACAGTTGGTTCAGCTGTTGAACAAAACAAGAAGCCCTAACAGAAGGAAAATTTATCACCAATAGGACTCCTGATTTGGATTTGGATTCCCCCGTCCTCCTTCAAAATCATCGACTGGAAGTATACTAATTCTCTGGGGACTATGAATATCATGAAAGGTGGTCGGCACTTACTTTCGGCATATTTTTGAGATTGATGGACGTCTTAGCTGTACTTACATTAGTTTATGCTGGGGCTGTAACGCTTTTCCAAATCGAACAGTGCAAGGTGGTGTTTATTCATTAGTGTGAACATCGGCGCACTCGTTCTAGAATAGGGTGAAACCTCAGCAGATCCTATTCATATTGCTCCAGCGGCAAAGCACGAAGGGGGACGATGGAAAAGTCCGAGTTTCATTTCAAGTATCACCACCGCTTTGACGGTGCACGCAGTCCAAGCACCTTGAGCCAATATACATACAATCTCGACCGCACTTCTTCAAGTCAAGACGCAAATAATCAAGTCAACAATAAGTTTCGGCCCTTCGCGACCTGCATAGCACAATGATACCCGCTCCGAAATCTACCCTGTCAGTATGTTTCCGAGGTAGTCGGCGCCAGTTCACATACGGAATGTAGCGTGCTTATAGACACGTATAGTAGCGAATAGTGGCAACACCGAAACTTATCAGGATAGAAGATTAAACTGTAACAAAGCCGACCTCGATAAGCTTTACGGTATCTGGCCAATGAAGCCCCAATGATGCTAATACGCGAATCAAAGTACCAGTCAAACTGGCCTGAGTCATGTGAGAGAGAATGAAACGGATTATGTTCTTTAGCAATGTCAGTAAGAGCCATGACTCGAGCTGGCCAACACCAACAGGGATATGCCACCGAGAAGGCAGCCATGCATGGACATCCTAACGGGCTTATTGACGGCTGTAATAAGCATGCATGACGATGTTACTTAAGGTCATCCGACAAAGCCGTGAAGGCCGTTAAACTATTGATCGGACACCACTCTATTTGTTACTCTTCCCTTGAGTATACTGGCTTGCAATTCCATTCTTATCGAATATTCATGAAACAATGTTTGGTGTTTAGATGGCCACGGTTTTTGAGGTTCATGGTCGCCCACAAGGCTCGCATTTTCCCTACGATGCCACACAATATGCTGATTTTTAGAGCGGTCGGGACCGAACCGTAGTTACTAATATATCTACTTGAATGGCAGGGTGATTGCCAACGAGCCGCTAAATAAGTTGTGTGGACTACCTATTCTAGGTGCAGTAGAAACATCCGGGTTACCTACTGCTAACAAAGTTGTAATATCTGCCACACTAACCGTTTGTTGGTTGGTTCGATTGTAACCATTGCGTCAGTGAAATTCGGGAGTATTGAATAATATGTATACATGTAGATAGTCGGATCATTGAGTCTACTGCAGAAGGCATATTGTACTCAGCAGGGAGTGTACATGACTGTAGAATTCCTTCGGGTTGCCGAAATCGGAAAGCCTTACTATCGACTTTATTTGTTGTACAGTGTATAGCCAACAGCCCTCAGCGGTACAATACCATGTCTTAATGGATTGTGGTGTATGTCGGGAGACAAAAGCTCCTACACGAATTGTTACAAGTTGATAGGTACATTACGACGCTTTTTGCTAGCATTTACTTTTACTATAGTTGGGATGAAGCTCGTAAGACATGTCTGTCTGTCTACCTCACAAAGATCCAATGCTCAAATGCGATTTGATGATCGCGACGAAGGTTACCCCAGTATTTACAGGTTGATTATTATGTATAGTAATACTGTAGAGGGTGGTAGCTCGACCGTATCGGTACCAGTGATTTTCTAATATCCGAAGCGCTCGCACATACGTGTACAAAGTACACAGGCAGGATTTGTGAGCACAGGTCGAGTCGTCACGCAACCATCGTATGAATTATTTACCCATATGCAACATCTTGCGTAGTAGAGGGTGCGAACGTTGTTTACGGTAACCGGGAATAAGTCGGGGGGGGGGGGAGATGCGGGCAATGTGGGCGTCAACGGCGATCAAAAGACTAGCTACTACCTACCGGTATTGCAGTACAGCTGGGTTCGACGTTCTCTCTGGCGAGGTCTGCTGTGGCCTGCGCGACTGAGTTAGGTGCGAGTTAGGTAGGTATGGAAGCCATTGAGTAAGAAGGGGGACATGTGACCATGTCATGGCACGATTTGGCGACGATGATTATCTGCTTGATGAGGTGGCATTGACATTTGATAGGACAGGTTAAGAAGGCAATCTCGGTGCAAGCTCGGCCACGACAAATCCCGGAATGATGCAAGAATCTTTGCCTCTCCAAGAGACTTGACCGCTAGACTGTGGCTACACCACCAGATTCTCGCTAGTCCTAAAAGAGCAGTACTACCCTGCGCTAAGATTCTCACGGCCGCTCCTCCTTGACAGATCCGGCATGCAAGGCTTGCAGGGCATGCAGCCAATAATGGGGGATAACGTCTTTTGTGGCCCCATCAATGCATGCAAGGTTACATGTACCCGAAGCTCGATGACGCACACTGATATACAGTACGTATCGATACATTCCATGAGGATACTCTTGATTGCCGTAGAAATATATTACACCACACATGATTTAAATATGATGTCTAGACATTCCTTTGTTTTATATAGCTTAGCAAATAAAATATGTTATATTTTTTTTTCTTAGCATTGTTACCATGACATTGGTATACGAGCTTATTAATCTAATGGCCAAGACTTATCCTAGATATATGTAGTCCGGGCGCTATTATGGTGTAGTACCTATACTAGTATACCTTAATCACTAAACAAAAAATAAATGTCCCCCATCTAACACTTAGTACAATACTTACACTTAAAGCTATACTATCTACATTCTGCCTACGGCGTGTGCTGTACTTCCTAGTGCACTAGAGCACGCACTTGCTAGGAAGTTGGATGGCTACGCTGTATGTATGTTGGGTAGCGTGCATATAGCGTCGAATTGGCTAAGCCGCTCGTGGCATGTAGATATCTACAGTACACAAAGGATACAAGACAGGTTGCTTTGCTAGACTACTGCACCTGGGCAGCGTAGTTAATGCTGTACAGTATATGGGCAAAAAGGTGAGTTGATATTACACAGAACTCTACAGAGTATGCGACAAACCATTCTCCGGCAGTTGAGGTAGCTAAAATATCATAGGTGTTCACTCTTGAATGAACTAAAAGAAAAGGCATTTACATGTTTTAACTTGCTACAACTCGGATTGAGTGCATGTAGACCTACGATATCACACAGTCGATCCCCAAACAAGTAGCTGTGCAGGGAGGGAGTTTGCGTGTCCTTCTAAATCTAGACCAAACATGTATTGGGCGTCTATTTGCCAAATGAATATGCATATCCCTGCTTTGTGGCAACCCTTGCCATATGTCCTCTATTGATTGCTTCTCGGAATTACTCAGCTTGGACGTACTTGCGCCCTCGACTCCGTACGTAGATAGGTGTCTAGAACCTACCTGAACTAGCAAACCATCCGCATTGACACGTCTTCGACTATTGCTGCTTCATTCTCGGCTTTGGCGATGATGAATTTGCCTCGTCAAGTTCCAGGCAGGTTTGCACTAGAAGCCATGTGCGCTGTGGATATCAACATGCTTGGTTGAAGCTTCGACGACGTTCAATGTTTCAGCCTCATCAAGGCTCCATTGAAAAAGGTTGGTGACGGACCATGTAAAATGAGGGTCTTCAGGTTACACAGAATGGGGCCTCAAGCAAGCCTTCTGCCCTTTTCGTGCATCTTCATCCGATTGATACGATGCTGATATTATTAGATAGATGCCCACCTTTTGCCCACATTTGCCCACCTTTTGGAGGCTGAAAGTGTGCCGTGTCCACCCAAAGTCGTACAATCCCGCGGCGGCAGTGGGCTTCGATACTGGCGTTTGCATTGTTGTTTTTGATGGTTGGCTGGTGTGTTTGTACGCAGGCCTGAGCTTCACATTAGCCCCCTCTTATCTACCTCTCTAGGCCAGGCTTGGAACGGAGGAGAGCGGCACCGCCAACCGTCGTCGCGCATTTTATCTTTACACTGCTTGGACACCCGTAATGCACAGTACGGTACAGTAGTGTCGGGCGTAGGTACCTGTGTCTGTACAGTGTGCGAGAGAGACTTGCTACTTATACTGTGTACTAACTGAGCATAGGTACCGTGGTGTGTCATTTAGCCAACGTAGTAGCCTATGTACTGTAGGTACTTACCTACCTAGGGAATAAGGGGCCCACTACGAAAGTATATAGTACACATTAGCCGACCGCATAGTCAGTCGCCTTCCCTTTCTTCCGCTCGCCCACAACCCGACATCGACCTTGACACGTGCGGACGGACGGGAATTGTACTTATTATGCAACGTACCTGTCGCCTATTGCTGCATCAAAATCAAGGAGCAGAGAGCGTTTGCGAGGGATCTCATTCGTTGCATCCATAGATGTAGTAGGTTGCAGACTGAGACGCCATTAAAAATTTCCATGCTTAACCAATATAAAAATTAACATGTTACGGTCCTGATGTGATTTTTAGGATAAGAGTCCGAGCTCAAGCTGCCGTGGTCGGCGACTTTTGAAGGAGATCCCTGTCTTTCTTGACATGTAACAAGTTTAAGGACCTAACCCTAGATGTAAAATGTCCGAAGCTATTTCCTTACTGGGACTATGATTTACGTTATACAGTAATAGACCGCCGTCTTTTGAAGACACTTGCATGAAACAAATGTTCATTTGGTCGTGTAATCTTCAGGATCAGAACGCGATCTCCAATATCTCTGCATGGACTCGAAGCACAAGTTCATGAATTCACCTATATAACTTCCCCGAACCTGACCCTAAGCATGTAATAAGTCTTCGGCGTGTTGCCTACGCATGACTCCGATTCATCGGCCCGTTTGCTGTCATATGCTCGGCTATGTTTACTATATGTTGGTCGATATTGGTTGGACTTTTCTATAGGCCATAGGTAATGGTGGTAGTCGCCAGTAAACAATCTAGAGACTACGTTGCAAGGATATGTAGTGTTTGAGAAGGTTGAAGCTGCAAGCAAACGCTGTAATATGTTATAAATTCAAAGGCGGGGGACTTGTATAGCACCACTTTAAGATCATATGGATTACAAGAATGAATTTCTATATATATACAATAAAATTGATTGACCTGGCCAAACCTATACGGCTTGTCTATGTATACATTAACAACTAAGCACTGCAAAATAGTTCGTTACCATTAAATTAAGAAAGCACTTGTTTCTTAAGCATTCTAGAATACAATGTAAACTATACCACAACTTATAACAGTCCGGTTTTAAACTTGTGATTAATAAACCTATCGGCTTTACTATTTAAAGCCTTTTATCACTGACTAGTCTGTTGTTTTCAATCTAAGTTGTTTACATTTCTATAGCAGTCACCTTGGATGCTCTATATACAATTTATTAACATTATACGCCACCTGTTGCAGCTGTAAATATACGCGATTTTGTTCCTGCTAGCCGTGCAATGTGGCAGACTTTGACAACCCGCGTTATTAGATCAATCGAAGCCCCGGAATAACGCGGACAACCCACTAGACAACCTACCGAGGGCCTAGAAAAGTGAACCCGGTCCATCTCCATTCGCATGTGTTCTATCGGTAATAACATGGGCAGTTAAAGGTTGAATGCCGGTCTACGTTAAGATCTTAAAAAGACCCTACATCTTTTCTATATTTCCTTTACACATAGTAACTATATAAGTTTTACTCTTAGGCCATTTATTGTTTACTTTAAAATCTATATTTTTTACCTTGTATATTTAATGTTATATATATAGTTATAAATAGCTTGTTTTTATTAAACTAGGTTAATTGTTTTATAAATATAAAGATTAAAAAGCTTAAAAAATAAAGAATTAAATAACTATTTAAATAATGAACATGACTAATTTTAAAGTATAATATAATATATTAGTTTATATTAAAATATAGTTTTTATTAAAACATAAACTTTATATTACAAACTAATAAGAGGAAGGGTCCGTTGGGTAGACTAAGCGTAAGGAAATAACAGAACGAATATAGGGCTGAACTAGAAAATACACTATAGCTGGGATATATAAATTACGTAATTAATTATTTAATTACTTGTTTACGGGGGAATAATCGAGGTAAGCTAGTAAGTATAGAATTATTTAGTTACCTACTTAGGAAAAGGGTAATCGAAATAATTATAACTAATAAATAAAAGAAAAAATACTATATAGCTAGACGGCTTTTTTATATAACTAGCTATTAATTTTTTCTATTTTACTATTTAATTTAAATATATATTTAATTTTTAGAACTATATATAAAGTTAATACTTTAATAATTTATTATATTATTTAGTTGCTTTAGTTATGTTTTTATTTTTAAGAATATAAATATTTACGAGAATTTTTATTGTACTATATATATAAATAAAGGTTGTTATATTTTAAATAGTTTTATTTAGCTACGCTATAATATTAAATAATATTTTAAAATATTATAGTATTGTTTTTATATAATATAAAAATATATATATATCCGTTAGGTCTTTATATAATTTATTTTATTACTCCATTATTTTTAGCTATTTTACCCGAATTTTAATTTATTTTTGTTGTGGCCCTACTTTTGTTGATTTTTGTATATAATTTCTACACAGTGTAGGGTACCCGTAAGGGCAGTGCCCGCGAGACCCCCGGTTAGCTTACAACAGTGTCTTGGTTACCATAATTGTAACATACAAAATAGAGAGTAAATGAGTGACTATATTGTTTGACTAGAGAGAACTCTGTTGTGCTAGCTAAATACTTCATCATGTACTAGGTAAGCGAGCGATAAATCCGGTGTCTGGCTTATAATCCTCGTATGACCTCCCACATAACCCGTGATTACTGACCACAGCAGAAAGGAAAAAGCCGAAAGGGTGAACGCTGACCGATGTCTGATATCCAAAAATTACTCCTCTGGCAGGTGGGGTACAAAAGGGGGTGGCTGGGGCAGCTCTTCCTCATCCATGGCAACAGCTTCCTCACGAGTAACGGTGACACTAATTGTCGTCTCAAATGGCCTCAGCGACCCCTTGGCCGCGCCGACGATGCTTACCTCGGCCGTGCCTGGGGCGCGTGGGTAAAACAAGAGCCTGCCTTCGTCATCCGCCGGGCCGCGCGGCACGAGCACGTCGTTGTTATCACTGAAGGACATTAGGGACGCGAACCTCTCGCCACCGGGGATAGTCACGACAAGGTCCCGCCCGTCCTGCACTAAGTCTGTCGAGCTACCTTCCACCTCGTAATTGATCCCCTGCGGCGGGTCTGTCAGGTTGGGGGCGGAGGCAAGCTGCTCGTCAAGGGCAGTTGCGAAGTTAGAAATATCGATGTCTGATGCGGGTGACATGGTTTCCTCCCCCCCACCCGGGGCGGCGAAACGCTGCACGTGCACGAAAAAGTTGCCGTGAGTCCAGAACACGCTTCTGGCAGTGTTCAGGCTGTAGTCGCCCAGGTTGGGCTCGCCCGGATTGACAATCGACGATAGGGGTCCCGCCTGGTAGCCGGCCAGATGGAGGACGAGGGCGGTCACTGAGTCCTCGAAGTTGGTAAAGGCGTTGATGGCCAAGACGGCTGTTGTACCGTTGCTATGGCGGAAGGTAGACGTGACTTGGGTGGAAGCCGGGTGGGCGATGGTTGTGGTTTCGTCGGCCACGGTGAAGCCTCTGGCTCGGGCGATGGCATGGGTGGCGCCGGACACGTCGACGTTGACAAACGATGGATTAGGTGTGCCAGGGTTCCGGGCTTTCTCCAGCAGCTCGGCGATCTCGTCGCGCAGCGGTCCGGGGACTAATTCCACCATGTTGCGCGACACGGAGAAGCGGCCCCAGGGATTGTAGACGCCGATACGATCCAGTTGGGAGACGGGGTTGAGCCCTAGCAATGCCGATGATTATGGTTAGCAAGTTCAAGGTTGCTTCCAGGGGTTGATGAAGGTACCAATGAGATTCAAGAGAGGAGGTAGAGACAGAGAGTTGTGTCGTGGGGAAATAAATAAATACATAATTAATGTAAATAGAAACTATGTGACATACAGCAGTTACCAGTAGGAGTGGTGGCCGTGTTGGCAGTCGCGTTACCGCGTGGTCTGGTTTGGTCCAAGGTGGCGTCAAGATACAGCTGACGGGACAGGTTGCCATTGGGTGGCACGGGTGCGGCAGCTGCAAGTGCGTGTGTGGCATCCACGACCGTCGTGGCTCCATTCAAGGTGATTTCGACCCATGCGTGGTTGTCGAAGCTGGTCCTATTGGGCGCATTTTGAGCCACGAAGGGACCCGTACCTGCCGGGGAGCACGACGCTTAGCGAACCTTCCCGACCCGATGCCTTGTCCACGTTGGATATACGTACCTTCCTTGGCCCAGAACGGAGTATTGCACCGCAGATGGTCGCCGCCGGCAGTCACCCACCTGATGAGTGGCCCCGGGTTGATGAAGCCATTGGGTCTCTGGAACACCCAGCGAGAATCGGCCAACTACACATAACACACGAGTCAATATTCCCACACTTATGGTCGGAATCTTGTCAAAAGGGGGGGTACGAGACTCCAGCAACTCACCTCAGCCCCCGACGCGTCCATCAGTATCGACAGAGCAAGCTGGCAGATGCCTGCCATGTCATAGCAGTTGCACGTTTCGAATGCATTGTTAACGTACTCTCGGAGCCTGAAGCCACCACCGAAGTGGCCCTGGACGTATTGGGCAGCCCCGGATCGAGTGTCATACCTTGGCCTGGACAGGCTGGGGTTCCAAACCACCCTGACTGCCCGTTGGATGTAGAACACAACGTCCTGCGCCGCCGTGGCCGGTAGCTCTCGCGGGCTTGGCGCAAACAGCCGAAATAGGAGGATGGGATAGCCCGGCGTCATGTCGACCCGGGTTCTGACTGCGGCCGAGGGCGGTCTGAGGGGGCCGTTGGGAGCTGGAGCGCGAGCCCAGACGAACTCGAGTCGAGTAGTCCTGCTCGCATTCATTGAGCCCACTGTGTTGACGTCAGTTATCGTCCCATATGAGAGCAGTTTCTACCATAGCCTACCAGTGGTGTTGCCCCTCCAGGCCCAGAGCGTCCAGGAGAAGTCTCCGCCGTGCCGAAACGGTATGCTCACTTGCCTCGTAGTAAAGTTTGGAGACACGAGGTAGAGCCCTGTTGCCTGTACGACGTTGCCAGATGCCGGAACATTGACAAGGCCGCTTGTGAGAACCTGGACGCCTCCTAGGGTGCCTACGATGGAGTATTGGAGTCCCCTCCAATTCGCCGGGTACGGCGCCGTTCCATTGATCGTGGCCCTGCAGAATGCCTGAGACGATGTCATGAGATTCCGAAAGACGGTAGGTCGAGTCGACCCGTCTGCGCCATCGTTATAGTTCCCCGCCGGCTCCCATACTCTCTGCAGACCAGCCGGGATGGTTATATTGGTAGACGTAACGACAGGATATTCATTGTTCGCGTCAATGGAAGTGATTGTCCACGACATTGTGGCGATGTATTCAGAAGGAAGACCGGTTAGAAGTAAGTTATAGATAGGCTACTGGAAGGTGAAAGTAAATAGGGAGAACTCGATGCTTTTGATTCCTGGGTTCCCGTCAACTTAGGCAGAGGGAATCTAGCCTTATATACATACACCTGTAGTACTTGAATACACCCCCAGGGGACCTCAATATCTCTTCTACGGCTAGTTCTCCCGGTATCAAGCTTTACGCGGGAAAAAGCAAGGCAGAAGGAAAGGAACTTGGAGGGGCGGTTACAGACCCAACTTGTGCCCAGGATTTTCGGCAGGAGATGGGTACGTAAAACGTAGCATTATTGAGTTGGGTAGTTCCTAAAATCACCAGAAGCAGAGTCTCATGCATGGCGGATGGAGTGCTCGCGAGAGACATAGAAGTCGGAGTGTGGGTGGAGTCAAAGACATTGAGACACCTCAGAGCCGTGGATATAAGAGGCCGGATGTGGGAATTACTTCATATATTGCCCTCGTTCTAACGCGGAGAACTTGACTTGCCTCCTGCACTATAGACAACGCTGGACTCGGCATTCTGCATATGCATACTGAAAGAACTCAGCTAGGATGAGCACATATATATCCTTGCCTCCACCTTTGACACGGAAGCGTTGCTGCCCATGTAGCCACACCGACATAGAAAATGACGGAAACAGCATCGCCCAGAACTCAAACGTGCCTTGTTCTCGGGAAATAGGCAAGTCTTTACTAGAGGAACTCGACGATCATCTGTAAACGGAGCCAATCAACAGCAGGCCGTGCGGCAAGGAGATATTAAGCCAAACCTTCGGTATCAGATATCTATTATCGTGGTGGAGCAAGGTTCAGCTGGTCCCATCCGATTATCTAACCGGCTATAGAGACATACATGTGTGTGCCAATGCATACTAACTCAACGGAAGTCCCGGAGAGCCAGGAAAGATAAAAGCACATTGTGTGGAGTCTTATTCTTCAGCGTGTTTACCCAAAACTAGTTCCCTTTTCCCTTAGATGCTCACTTCAAAAATGTAGCTGGCTGACGCCCCTTGTCCAGCGTGTTGCTACCTGTGTAACTTACCCTATGTTAAAAGTGGTGAAGGAAGAAGATGGAGGAGAGTGACAGATACGTGTGCCCAATTATGCATACAAAAGAAATGCATTATTGTTTGACAGCACACGGGGAACATTCTTTCAGCCGGCCAACACCCGCATACTTCGTGCGCCTGACACCCTGCCTCACGTAATAACCTTACTAAGATGGAAACCGACGCGAATTTTGAACCTCGAAA
Organism: Xylaria polymorpha; assembly: GCA_003426235.1. Lineage (NCBI taxonomy): Eukaryota > Fungi > Ascomycota > Sordariomycetes > Xylariales > Xylariaceae > Xylaria > Xylaria polymorpha. The sequence continues at coordinate 172,690 of NQIM01000004.1, read as the reverse complement.
TTTCCGAGTATTAGGTGATTTCCCCGGAACTGCGGGAATACAGAAGATAAGGCAAAACGAAGAGAGTAAGAAGCGGCGAGGCTGTTAGATTTAAGGGGTAGAAATAAAGGCCCCATTAAGTGGATTCTCCACCTACACCTATTTAATATAGCGCGTACAAACGCGAAAATATAACTTAATATATAATAAACTCGATTAATAATCAATTAATTAAAATCGTTTAATTTTAACAATTAAAAATCTTATATATTTAATACTACTATTAAAGCTAAATTAAATAACTACTATAGTAATAATAATTTTATTAACTAATATAAAAACTATTTTAGTAAAGCTAAAAAAATTTTATAATTTAAAATAAAAAAATTTATAGCAAAAACTAGTTCTTTAAACTTTTAAGAATATTTTTAACTAAATAATAGATCTAAATAGCTTATAAACCTTTAAAGATTTAAATATTATAATTATTTAAAAAAAAAAAAAAAAAAAAAGACTCCAGTTTAGCGCCCGCTGAGTGATTAAGATAGGGGTATCATCGAAAAGAACAAAAGAAATCTGCGACCGAGATTGTAGAGGGACTTGCTACACCCCTGATTCATCTTGATCAACATGCTTTATCCAGATCTCGCTCTAAAATCGCAGATATGAACGTAATATGGATTACCTTGTGGAATCTATACTCGAATTCCTATCAACAGTCTCGAAGCCGACGGGTATTTTGTGTGTAGAGATGTGCCTTCTAAACGGCGATGCTCATGTTTTTGCGCGAGTCGACTTCTTCAACATGGACCCCGAAAACAAGTTTGAACAAGTCTCGTAGGAAGATGTGCTGGCTAGACCGATGCGTCATAAAAGCCACGCTCTTAGCCATGTCCGTAGCCAACACACGTTTACCACGTGACGGTAGCGACGACCCCTGCCGAAAAGAGGAATCGACCACCACTAGATTCTTGTAGTTTTGAAGCAGTGTTGCGTGCCATGCTAATGAGCCGAAGGAGCCCGCCGGCAAGGACTTGACAAAGTTCTGCAGCGAGACTGCATTACCATGGCCGTCGGATGTGCTGTCGCGTGAAAAGCCCACGTTTATCGCAGCCTTTAATATTAGCGCCTTGATTCGCGTGATGTGGACATCTTCGCCTGCCGCTGTGGTTGTTGCCGTGCTAGAAGTTCGTTGACTACTTTGAGAGTAGCTTGAAAGGCTCGAGGCGTTGCTCGACCACCGTCCACCCCTGTTGCTATCTGTCCCGAGAACGAGTATATTGGCGCCTGAGGCGATTGACTCTCTGGGGAGATGGGCGTATCTTCAAATTCAGTAACTGGGGTTTCAGGCACGGGCGGTGGTTTCCGGGGCCTCTCTGTAGAATCCCGCCTTTGGTTTTCTCGCCTGCTTCGCGTTGATTGCCTACTTGCGCGGCCGTCAACGTCTGTCTCCCGATTATACGGGAAAAAGTTGGCTTGGTTGGGTCGCGGCGTCCCCCTATCTGGCCGTATTTGAGTCCACCCTTCCCGGAAAATGTCGCAAAGTTCCCAGCAAGCTTGTACAGCCGAGCCAAGTAATTCCTCGTCCGGCTCTTTTCCATCCCTCTTATTTTGACGCAGGCTAAAAAGCATCTCTGCCAACGACCAACATGCACGAAGGAGTGAATTCGTTTCCTCTGCCAATTCTCCACGCTGCTTCATTAATCGATGACATATGGTGATATAAAAGTCCAAGGTTCTCTCTCGGAAAGCCTCCGGCAGGTTGCGGTTATCCTGTGCGCTATACAGACTATTCGGGGTCAATGTTAGGAATAAATCAGGCGGTGAAATACCACTCACTGGTTGTTGAGTTCGAAGCTGACACGCAATACAGAATCAGCCATTTCATCTCGACGCGTCCGCACGTCGAATAGCGCCTGACAGAAATCTCTACATAGATCTAGATTTAATTTCACGTTGAATGATTCGTCGGTCTCGTCTCTATTGTTGTAGAGACGTTGACAAAGTTTCCAGCAGCACTTCCAAGCTTTTTCGTATCCGTCGGGAGTACCGGATCTACTGAAAACTCTTTCTCGATGATGAGTGCTTAAGCTCGCAAGAGTGTTGCATAACTCCCAGCACTCTTTCAAGGCTAATTGTAAAGATTGGATCTCTGTTTCCTGTTGCACCTCTCCTCGGACTGGGGTCGAGTAGTCATCGTCGTCGTAGCTCTCCACATCTGGCTCAGCGTCCGTTTCTGGCTCCTTCGTCTCGGGAATGACTAGATTCGTTAGCCATAATATCAGTGATTAGTGTTTACGGTCCTTACGCTCTAGACTACTTGCGCTGCTGGATCGCATCCTCGAGGGATCGCTCAGTACTTCCTGAAGGTTCTGGGCTCTAGGTGTTGCACTATCAAGGCTATAACGCGCAGGCTTGATGTCCGTAGACAAAGGTGGAGGTGTTGGCAGTGCCATTGATTTGGTCTGCATGATTAGCTCAAATTCTGTATTGTGAATATTGGTAGTACCTTTGATGCTCGATCATTAGGGGCCGAGACGGCCATTTCTTCAGATCTGGGTGATTGTCTAGACGAGGGTCTCTGGGCGGACTCTGATGCTTTTGAAGCGGTATCAGACCCAGCCTATGATGGTGAGTATGTCTACAGCTTTTGCATGGGTGAGCCTACTAACCCAGTTTAGAAAACTCTCAGGGGCGTGTATGACTGATACTGCTTCTTCGTTCGCCGTTTGCCGAAACCGGTCAGGTATACTGGTCCGCAGTTTCGGTGGCTATCAATATCAATATCAGCGACTACCACTACCACTATTGTGGGTGCTACCAACCTGGGGGTGTGGCTCGGGATTGGCGCCGCTCGAGAGCGACTGGGCCTCATCAGATGCCTCGTCTTCAATTTCCGTCGCCTCTGTCCCAACCGATGTAACTGGCGAAGGGCCGACTATGTCGCTGGGACTCAACAATTGATACGGGGCGGGTGACGATCGAGCAGCAGCAGCCGAAGACGGCCGCAGCGCGCTAGAGTCTGTAGAACTTGACGATCTAGGCTAGTCAGCCATGCATTGTAACAAGAGAATTGAGCTTCTGTATACGTACGTTGGACGAAAGGGAGGGTGTAGAGCCGGTGAGTTTGGCGATGAGACAGACATATCCGAATGGGACGAGAAGCTAGATATTATACTCCCTGTTGAGGATCTTAGTGGGCCTTCGAGAGCCATGGCTACCTCTGATCCACCAAGCTCGCGCCGCAGCCACCACTGAATTGGTCGATAATGATGTAAATGGGGATCGAACGCGGGCTGAATCGCGTCTCTGAGCGCCACGTCGAGAAACTGCAGGGCGATGTTGGGCAAACTAACTGTTTGCCGGACGTTAGGCCGTCCCGAGGGTATGGGAATTGGCTACGGGCCGAGACGACCAGGCGGTGTCCTCCCTGTCTATCTGTCTGTAAGGGATTAAACAGAAAGTCGGTATGCGTTGAGCTTGACACTAAGCGAAACAGAATAATGCAACAAATTCCCAATGCGGAGACGAGCAAGGCGCAGAGGGGAATACAGCAGGTGAATGTTGGAAGTTTCAATGGAGGAGGGGCAAAAGAAGAAGATGCGCTTTGCGCTCGAAATTCCACGATGACCAGGTTCTAAGGAAGGTCCACCGTAGAGGTTGTAACCCAAATCGGCTACTGTGCAGCTCGACGTACCCAAATTTCGGGTGCCAGGGTCGACGAAGCTAGCAGGGCTAAGAATCCTTCGAAAGTGGTACAATCTATACCTGGGTTCGCTCCGCTAAGATATGCTGTACGATATCTATCACAACAAAAGGGTAAGTTATATCGGCGTCGCGCGAAACAGAAAACGGAAAACCGAGCGCAAGAAAGAACAAGGGTGCGTGAGTACACCAGTACTGTAATGTAGGTATTATTGTACGGCATACATGCAGCATACACCACCAGGTACGAAGAAACGGGCAAAAAGAACGGCGAGCGAGCGTCTTGGTCGAACGGATCTCCCCACCTGTGCCCAAATCTGGGGTTGCACGGAGGCTCTTCGTCGATGTGGCTTACGGTAGGTAGGGAGAAGATGACGGGTGGGAGATCGGGGCTCTTGGGCAAAAATGGTCGTTTTTTTNTTTTTTTTTTGGTTTATGCTGACTGGCGACGACTGTGCGTTGGGACTCTGCAGATGCAAATGCGAGTACTTAGTTTGCTTCGCGACTTGATCCAGTCCCAACCTGCAGCTTCGCAGCTTACGATTTGCCTACATGTAGACAAGACCTGGAGTGGGCGAGTCAACCAGTAAAACACGGCCAAGCTGAAAGTCTGGGCGAGGAGATGAGGGTCTCTGATGGCCCATGGGTGGTCTGCAGGGCACGGGCACACAGACCCCTCGGCGCTTAACAGCATGTGGATCGCTTCATCCAACGAGTCAGAAGGGCGGGCATTTTCCATCACCCACATATGCCACATACAGTACATACGTACCCTTCCTTACCTCTAAGCAGGTATGAGGTATGAGGCATGTGGAAAGACGATGGAGGGGACGAGGGGAAAACACCCATTCCTATTCCTTGGATTACTCCCGGCCCTTCCCAAGCACCGCACCGCACCGCACCAATTCCTTCCCAATTCGGAAGACAACGGCAGCTCTTGCGCGCGTGTATGAGGCGAGCAGCAAAAATAAAACCCGAAGGGCGTTACCGCCGCGCATACACCTGTCAGCCAGCCTTCAGCCGATTCGCGCGATGGTGCGAACTTTCAATGGGCAAGCCGCTTTCGGGTTGGTCTTGCGATCTGACAGACATGTCCCACAGGTTTGCGCCATCGGGGCCTGTAGAAGGCGGAAGGCGGAAGGCGGAAGGCGAAGGCGTTGAAGCTGAGATTCCTTGTCCCTCACCTGTGTACACATCGAATTTACTACCTACATATGTTGTGGTCGCCAAGGTGGAACTCCGCTGCCAATTGCAATTTGCCTCGATGCCGAGTTAAGCAGTACAATTCTGGAATCCTGGAGTTCTGGAAACCTACGCCGGCTGAGTCGTGGTATGGTATACTAACCTTAGCTTCCTTCCTCTTAATGTCGAGGATCGGTGATATTGCCCGATGGAGGTTGATGGTCTCTGCTGTTACCTGTAGGTAGGTAGGCAGAGTTCTGGGTCAGAGCTGTAGGTAGTCTACCGCACAGCACTATGTTAGCGTATGACGTTAAAGCAGACTAACCTCTCTCCAGTAAAATCCGCTCTAGTGGACCTACCTAGGTATTCTTGCTGGGCAATTGCTTCTCTTCTCGCCGGTTGAGTCCCGAAGATCTGGTCCGACGTCTTATTAGGACTAGCAGGGCCACCTTGTGGGGTCGCTACGAAGCGAACATCATTCTGCTTGGCCTGCGTCAACTACCTACTTACTAGCTTAACTAGTATTTTCACATCACCTTATTGTTAGTACCGTCCGTACAAGCGTGACCGATACCGTCCTCTCGCTTCTATACTCCTTTCGCCCAGAATAAAGCGCCCTGCGTTGTCATCGCAAGCCAAGGCAGTAACCCCCCTTTTATCCTCCGGTTTTGGTGTAGCAACTGATTGCCTTCCCCAGCGTGTTGGGGGCCAAACCTGAAGGCGGTTCCTGGGCGGTATTGTACTGGTAGCAAGACCTTGAGATCAGCTTGAGTGTTACGTCTCTCTTGTCACTCGGTCCTACGGCGAACCTGCCTAGTCAAGAAAGACAATGTCTTCTCGTAAGACCATAGCGACCATAGCAAGCAGCTGCGTGTTTCGCTTAGTTGACCGCTAAAGACAGAATCTCCCCGCTGGTTTGAGTGAACCCTGGACCCATAATAGTAAGGTTATTCTTAGACGAAATACCGTGGCGTTTAATTGGCTAAAGAATATTGCGGCGGAATTAGGACATCTAGGTCTAGCGCTCACCACTCAACCTAACAGACACCAGAATACTGGACCTTGTGAGTAGCATGTTAGACGCAGCCGAGCTTTGCTACGAGACGGGTTTTACCATCTAGAGTTGAAGACGTGGCACCATAAGTCTCTCATCATTCATGGTATTGACGTGGCCTTCTAAGTTATTGCGAGGTTGAGCCGAGCGATAAAGACCCCAGCCTTGTGGGTTGGGTTCTGCTGTGGCGGGCGCTTTTCCAGAATGTTTTTCTTTTGTTGGTCTCCGTGCATAAGCCTTGACGCATGATCTTCACAGCTGCGTGGCTAGTAAGTCTCCGATTTGTAGTAATTTGATAAAGCGAAAGCCAGTGCGCTGGGTACTTTTGTACGGGCTCCCGGGTGAGGCCACGTTTGGACCACACATTTCTAGTCCGTGGCTGTGGTAATTGTTGGTTCTAAGTTGGAATAACTGCGCACTCGGCAGGCATTGACACGCAACTCGAGCTAGGCCAATACCGGGTTCAAAGGAATATTCCAGCGGTGAAGACAGAAGCATGTGAATCGAGGATCTGAAGGAACGAAGTCGGGGACTAAAGTTTACCTACTCATACTGGCTGGAATACGACGCCGGGGGACGCCTCTGTCAGCCTTCTTTTTGCGGGCGAACATTGTCTCTATTTCTAGCTGAGAACGATCTTTTACCGAGATACCAAAGGCTACTTGATAGTGACAGTGTGCGAACTTCAATAGCTGGGTAGTATGATACAGCTACGTCTCCGTGAAATCTCGTAGGGATTTTAATTTGAGTTTTGTTGTAGTATTGCCTCGCCCCGTCGATCTTTTGATGCCCCGATCCCAAATAACTTCATGCCAAATAACCAGCAGGGCCAGCCTACTATTGTAACGTTGAATCTACACCTTCCTAGAATATCTACAGCCGCATTGTCAATATGCACTCTCATGTACAGTCCCTACTGGGTACAAAACACTCGTCACGCGAGACCAACAGAGCCTGCAGCCCAGCACTAGTCCGCCGCCATCGCGTTGCCAACCGTACATATGAAACTCCGCCCAAGCCATCATAACCGGAGAATAAGATTATTTGGTTCTGTAAAACCGCGCGGAAATCTCGGTTACTCTAACGCCTAGGCGAGACGGCCGGCCTATATGAGGCTGCCAGCCATGGGAAGGGACGTATTGCTGTTAATGGTAAGGCGTAGGACGGATGTGCGGCAGGTCTCGGGGAAATGCAATTTGACGTAGACCTGGGAGAAACTGTCGATGCTCGATCCCCTGTCGGGTTTCACTACATTCTCTCGCAAATGCCTTCCTCAATATCTAGATAACTAAAGCCGCAAAATCCGCGTAGGACTGCTATGTAGATGTGCTCGAAATTGGCTCTGGTGACTGGTTTGACTTGGAAAGCTTGACTGATGCCTTTTTCGATCAATATCGAAACGTTCATTTGTTGAAACAATGGAGCAGCGTCTTAGGTCATACACTCCTCTCATTGGTTATACGAAGACGTAAATTGTCACCAATTCATGACAGTCTCTTCTATTAACCTACACAATCCCTGGCCTTTAGTCACTCCCGAGACATTATGCGATGGCAACAGGGCAAATTATTTCCGGAGTTTACCGATATGGCTTATGAAGAAGCCGTCTGTTCAGTAGTGGCACACGTGCATAGAGAGAAAAATAAAGGAAGGCGCCTAGACTCAAACCCCCCGTAGGCAAGTAAGTATGTACGTATATAGTTGACACATTAGCCTTGACCGCTCTTGTAGATCCCTAGGGAACGTGCCATGGGGGAACCAACACGAAGAGTATCTGTCCCGAAATGCTCTTACGCTCGATGGGAAAAGGCTTTCGGACGTATTATCACTCTGGAGACAATGGGAGAGACGAAACATCATCAGCCCGAGCCTGCGTAGCTTTTGAAAAGTGTTGGATAGGTGATGACTTTCTTGTTGCTATGATCTTGAAGGAAACAATGCCCTAGCTAAGACGTATGTTACCGTATGCGCTCACATAAGAGCATCTCAACGAGACCTCAATAGGTGGCTCACAGGACTCTACCCAGACCGCCGCTGCGCGGAAGACATAGAACAGCCATGGCCCAAAACGGAGGATGCCGTATGACCTTTGTCAGTATAATCCTGCCGATTTGACTCGTCCTGGATGTTCACAGCTGTCAAATATGTGCACAACAGTAAGTTTCCGAAAAGAATGGCGGCGTCTATTAGTTTGGGGAACCGCATCTAGTCTAGACTTATCGTTTGATACAAATGATAGCGGCCAGCTGGTGCTCCTTGTGGGCGCGAGCCTACTTTTCTGTAGTTGAGGCTCGAGATCCCTCGTATGATGATAGAGGCCCAGTAGGATACCACATTCCCACATCTCCATATAGGTTGGTATTTATACAGGACAAAAAACCGGGTTCCCGCTTCGCGTAAACTTTTCGACTGGAAAATCATTCGGTGTTTGTAAAATGTAGTATTTTGGTCGTCCGCTCTTGCAACCCAACGCCGATGTAGAACCCGCTCAATCAAAACGCCTCGTGATGCAATATATTTCGCCGGCTCATTTCTTAAGCTAGGCGTAGAGATTCTGGTCTAGTCGTCTTTTCCGAGCTGGAGCTTCTTCTCGTTTCGTCCGTCCGGCGTGTACCTTGAATCTTGGTTAGTAGCTCGTCTTCCTACTTTATTCTCTAGGGGCGCATGGGAATGGTTTTGGAGGTGTAGGCCGGTGTTGCTCACTTCAACAACTTCTCAATGAGATCGACGTGTGTCATGATCATGCGACGGCAGCAGTATCTCTTGAGCCCGAGTTGGTCCATCGCATCACTGCAAAATAGGGTAAGTTCCATGTTTAAGTCCAGACGTGTCGGATATAGCGAACCCGTCGGTAACACCCTCATCTATCAGCTTCAGATAGCGCTCCCAAAGGTCTCCGGTAACCTGCGCCCGTGTGGTTAGTTCTTGCGAATCGCGCGCGTGTCTAATGACGGGTAATCCCACCTTCCCGCAGGAAAAGCAGCGAATCGGAATAATCATCCTGCCTGGCGGTGCTTCGCGTGTATGTAATGTTGTGAATTATGTAGCGGATGAAAAGCCGTGGTGACGTGCGAGCGTAGAGCAGGTTGGACTGGACTGCAGTGACGGTGACAATGAAGGAAAGGGAGAGATGTTGACAAGCCAGCCTTTGAACCTTTTCCTGCGATTGATTATTGATTCAAGATTCAAGATTTCAGGGCCCACATGCAACCCACAGCGCGCTAAGGTATGTAGGTACCTACATCGTGCTGTACATGGGTGGGTTAGGTACTACTCAGTGACCAATTGCGGTGGACGCAGGGGAGTCTGGACGGTTCTTATCGGCTGCTTATCGCAAGTGCTCCGCAGAAAACATTCTGGTTGGGAGCTGTGAACTTTTTTGCATGCATGGATTAAGCCCGCCATACATCGAGGGAACTCGAGAAGAGGTCACTTGCCGTCGCGACGCCAAACCTTGCAATCTTAATATCATGGCGCCCGAGACAACAGCAGAGGTTAGTAGTACAGTCATGTCAGAGTTCTACGTGTACTCTCGACTATCTTCTAACAATCTACGACGAACAGGCCATCGCCAACAAGCGCAAGAGAGAACTCGACGAGCTTGGAAAGCGCAAGCGAAGGAAGCAAGGTCTCGCTTCTACGAAGCCTGCTGTTCTAAATGGACAGCCTCATAGTCCTGAAGTATCCTTGCAAGCCAATGGCGCCGGGAGTGGTCTAGAATACAAAGAAGGGATGGCACTGGACATAGTTGAAACTGATGGCCAAATCGAACAGCAAGAAAAGCGAAAGCATCAGTCGAAAGCCCGGAAGGGAGGGATCTTAGATGACAGAGGTTGTACATGGAAGGTCTCGAAGCCTATAGGGGGACGAATGCTCGATATCGATCCCATCTTAACTGAGGACGACAAGTAAGAACCACAACCCACAAGTGAAGGCAAATCTTCCAAGCTACTGACATTTTGTCCAGTCATTTAATCCTTACCTATAACACATCGCTCCAAGTGTATTCCGCTCCCGAATCCCTCCTTCTGCGCAAGATCCAACTTCCTTTGGCACAAATTAATGACCGACAAGACCAGATCGCCGCCGTCTGTCTTTCGGCAGTCTCCTCGAACCTGCTCTGGGTGGCCTCGTATGGGGGTTCTATATGGCTTATTGACTGGACGACAGGCGCCGGGTCTGAAGCACATATAACCTTAGGCTGTGACCGCCTCCATGAAATGTCCGTTGATTTGGTCAAAATTGGTAAAGACGATAGGGACGTTCTCTACATCTCGGCAAAAAGGGAACAGGCGTGGCATATCATTGCGTATGACGTTCAGGGTCTTGAATTGGTTGGATCTAGGACCATCTTTTCGTACGGTTCGGCGATTGAAAACTTAAGAGTTGCCTCCCTTGGACACACATTCGCCGCTTATGCCGAACGGAATATCATTATTGGTTATAGGAAGCACGAGGCCGCATCTAGCTTCGAGGATCTCACATATGAGGTTGTAACTCTCGATGCGAGCGATGAGATTACTTGCCTTGATTTACGAGTGACCGGTCGTGTCCATCTTAATCGCAGATCTCAGCGCGAAGCGAGTGATGCACCAGTCATAGACTTAGTGATCGGTTGTGCTCGGGGAGCTGTCTTCGTTTACGGTGACCTTTTACCCCAGATCCGTCTATTAAATGCCCCCAAAGCGCGTCATCATGCCCTTCAGCCTCGCAAGTATCACTGGCATCGCAAAGCTGTCCATGCAGTGAAGTGGTCTAGAGATGGTAAGAGGAAAGCACCGAGTATCGCTACTATTCGTACTAAAGATCACTAGGAAACTACATATTATCTGGTGGTTCGGAATCAACCTTGGTACTTTGGCAGCTCGATACGCAGAAGATGGACTTCCTACCCCATCTCTCTGCGACTATCGAAAATATTGTTGTTTCGGAACGCGGCTCTGCGTACGCTCTTCATTTAGATGACAATTCTGCAATTGTGCTTTCAACCGCTGAAATGAAGCCTATCACATATGTCGCTGGAATCCAAGCAATGTTAACACCTCGACTGATCTCCAAGGACGACAGCGTCAAGCGAATCGGGAGATATACTCCAGACCGGCTAACAAGCATACCAGCCGCCATATCCCCTTCTAACTCGTCACAGATGCTGATTTGCGTTGGCAATGGGCAACAGTTTAGCTACTCTGGGAGTGGTCCGTCAATGCCACTGATGCAAACTTTAGATCTAACGACCTTGCAAAGCGTCTCTAGACAAGCTCTAACCAGAACCAATCCAACGGACGTCAACGTTACATCTAGAGGGCATCCGATCACAGAACCGCGGGTAACCAGCATGAAATACTCGCACGACAGCCGCTGGCTTGTTACAACTGACGAGTGGCAGCCACCCTCACGCGACATCAATTCTCTCGACGGTTCGTCTTCAGAGAGAAAAGAATCTCATCTGAAATTCTGGTCCGTCTCTACCGAAGACCAAGGTTTGGAGTTGATGACTCGCATTGACGCACCACACCATTCTAGCCAAGTTGAGTCGGTGTTCGACTTAGCAGCCGATCCCAAATCGGACCGTTTTGCGACTATTGGCGGAGATGGATTCGCTCGTTTATGGCAGCCAACAATCAGGCAAAGAGATGGTCTACTCATCAAGGGTAAAAAGGGACGGCAGCTGTACAGCTGGAGCTGCTCCCAGATGATTTCTCTCTACGGACATGAAACTACGGACGATCTGGATATCCCCAATGAATCCTTCCGGGGTTCTGGCGCTGTGGCATTCTCCGAGGATGGTTCTGCCCTGGTGTGCGCGGTTGTCCACGAACACGGGACGATCGTTCATGTTATCGATACAGAAAGCGGTAGGATTCGAAACTCGCTGAACGGTCTCATTAAGGGTAGCATTCAGGGCATCTCAGTCTTATCAACAAAGGTTGTCGTGCTGTCAGATGCACTTATGGTATATGATCTAGTTCTTGACGAACTGCTGTACGGAGTGCAGTTGAGGAAAGCGAAGGGCTCTGACGACGAATATACACATGGTCCAGGTGCTTCAGTCATGACTCATTTAGCGACCGATTTCCAGACTGGCCGTTTTGCTGTGGCTGTTTCAAGGGGCAAGAAGGGATCGAGGCAAGTATGCTCAGAAATTGCGATTTTTAGCCCTGACAGATGCGAACCGGAGCTAGTAGAAAGTTTCCCAGACCCCATCACATCCCTCGTTTCCGCTATTAGCTCCAGCGGTTTCCTGGGCTTAGACTCAGCAGCACAACTTTGGTCTATCACTGAAAGCATGGACACAAAATCTCTAGCATTTGCTCAGCCGCTAGCCGATCTCCAACTGGATAAAGAAGCTCTAACAACTGGAGAGGCATCCCGCACGCCAGTGTTGCTTCCCGGAGGAGACGATGAGCAAGCCAGCGAAGACGAAATGGATATTGATGTGACAGATGCAACCGAGAGCGATGCGATTTACCCAGCTGTTGTTGCGCCACAAAGACTGGCAGAACTATTTGACACTGCCCCATCCTTTGCGATGCCACCCATTGAAGACATATTCTATCAAGTTACTAAGCTGTTCTCTGTCAGGACGGCTGTTCGCGGCCCATGATAGCCTTCGCAACAAAAACAGCTCTTCTACTCACAACACTACTCAGATACAGTCTGAGTGTAGTGTCTCTGCCGGATAAGTCGAAGCAAGAAATATTATGCTGCTCCGCGATGACGCCCGGCCCAGACAGTTCCGGATAGAGCATTATCACCCACGCTCATATTCGAGAGGATGTACTCAAATTGATGGCTAGAGCCTCAGAAGCTTAGTCTAAGGTTGATGAAATTGGATGCGCCACCGCCACAACCCAACCGATTCACGTTGTATAGACGGGTGACAGCTCGTTTCAAAAGCTGGAGGGAAGGGGGCTCTAGAAAGGAAAACCCGGTTCACAAATATAAGGGAAGCCTCCTTTTGCACAGTTCCGCGATGTAAGCAAGTGGTATTCGGTAACGTCAAAGGATATTCAATCCTCAGATAATGGATTGTAGCTACTTTTGAGCATCACTATGTTCACTTTTCATACCCAGAAAATTGACATACCGTTCAGATTTTGGATACCTTATTCATTGTTTTCATATCCGTGCACGAGAGTACTAAAGTAACTCCGAACAATGAATAACACCGATGATATGGTTGGTATCCCACACTTCAATCACACCCAATACCTCTAGGTATACTATAGTCTATACTGTATATGACTAACAGGGTGGGGAGACAGGCCGAAATTGGCCTTGCTGTTTAGTAGCTGCTGACAGTTACCAAATTGGCTGCAGTTGAGGATTCGAAAGCTTGTATCAATGTTACCAATAGGCTTTCAGCAGACCATCCAACCCGAGGCCAAGAGCATGCATAACCTTAATGATGGTGCGAGCGAAGAAAGAAACCCGGGTTGACCGGGCGGGGTACTAGCGGCCGAGGAGCGGCATTGCGACATACTTCCTCTCAGCTTCACCTCACCCCATCTCTCGGGTGCCACCGTCAAAGGAGAATTTACATATAATTAGGTAACGCGTAGCCCATTGAACTCATCATCTCTAAACTCATTTTCACAAGCATAATCAACCTCTTACGGATCGGCTTTTTTAGTTCTACGCCCATTCCGGAGTTATATATCCAGCCCCGTAGATGGTTTCCGTAATACACCGACTAGGTGCTTACAGAGACACATCGCGCGTATCACATTCGACCGCATTTACAAGAGATCACACATAGCCTTACCATAAATAGGTCATATAACGAGGAGACAAAACCTCAAGTCTCTAAAACTTTGTGTAAACTCATTGCGCCTCAGTACTTTTTCAATACATAATTTAGCTTAGCCGCCAAAGCGCGCAAGTACCGCAACCATGTCGTTCACATCGATTCCGGTCCTCGACCTAGCGCAATCGCGCGATCCGGCTACGAAGCCGCAGTTCCTGGCGGACCTACGGCACGCGCTGATGGAGGTCGGGTTCCTCTACCTCAAAAACGTTGGCATTCCCGACGACCTGTGGCGCGACGTCATCCGCGAGGGGCGGGGGTTCTTCGACATCCCGCGAGATGAGAAGTATGTTATGTGATCTATCCATCTACATCGCGAGCAGAACTACAACGAGACAGCTCCTTGAATTCGATTCATCGTTTCTTGAAAACAGAATCTTGGCAACCCGAGTCGTCGGGTATTTATCTCAACTAATATACGAGGTTCCCTAGATTAAAGATCGAAATGAAGAACGCGCCCTCATTCCTAGGTTATTCGCAACTTTCAGCCGAGATCACAGCAGGTGCCGTCGACCACCGCGAGCAGATCGACCTGTCAACAGAGCATCCGGTGCCGGGGCCAGACGCACCTATCTGGGACAACCTGCTGGCGCCGAACCAATGGCCCTCGGAGACCGTACTCCCCAACTTCCGGCGGGTGTACGCGGACTACATGGCGCGAATGGGGCGCATCTCGATCCAGTTCACGTCGCTTATCGCAGAGGCCATCGACCTACCGGCCGACGCATTCAACCGGTACTTCGACACGGACCAGCAGCACAAGCTCAAGATCGTAAAGTACCCCGACGTGTCCGAGCTCGGGCTCGACGGCGACGTGCAAGGGCAAGGCGTGGGCCCGCACAAGGACAGCATGCTCACGAGCTACTTGCTGCAGGCGAGCGACCATAAAGGACTGCAGGTGCAGAATATGAGGGGTGAGTGGATCGATTGCCCGCCGATCGACGGCACGCTCGTCGTCGCCATCGGGCAGGGCCTGGAAGCCCTCACACAAGGGGTATGCTGCTCAACAACGCACCGCGTGCTCTCCCCCAAGGCGGGCGCGGGCGCGCGCTTCTCGATCCCCTTTTTCCAGGGGGTGCGAGGTAGCTCGACGTTCGAGGAGCTCGAGACGATCGGCGTCGGCGAAGTCCCCGACGCCATCAAAGACCAGCGACGCAAGGTCCTAGAAGCCAACGGCGGCCGGCTGGACGATGTCGAGTTCACGTTCCGCAGCGGCGGCGTCGCTAAGACGTTGGGCGAGGCGACGCTACGGAATCGCGTCAAGCTCCCACCCCGATGTGCGACCGGTGGTATCCCGACATTCTGCGGAGTATCCGCGAGCAGCAGGCTAGAGAGGCGCAGGAAAAGGCTCAGAAGGAAGCAGAGCAGGCTAGAAGCGGTCAGAGTAGTGAGACTGTTGATCTAAACAGACAGGCTGCTGTCAAGGCACATTGAGGAAGCAACTTCGAACAAGACTGAACCGAAGTGATCAGCCCAGGAGAGGGAAAACCCAAGTAGCTTATCATGTATTCGTAGCTGCGTCAAATAGTAGTAGGATCCCGCCCATACGCCTCAAATACCTAGTCTCGCGCTAAAACACCTGTAAATGCGCCATCGCTGTCCCCTTCTCACCTGCAGCATCTATCTCCTCTCGTCTACCAACTATACCACGAACGCGCTCTTCTAAGCGACTTCATAGCCCGGGAAGCAGTCGCCGAGCGTCTTGCTGTGCTTGTTGGCGGCATGCTCGGTAAGCCTAGGCAACAGTGAGCAACAGACTCGTCTGAGAAAGCTACAGAGACGCGAGTCGTGGACTAGGGGAGAATTTATGTCGGAGAGGGCTCTAAGGAGACAGAACGTACTGAGGAGCGCGCGTGGTCTTGAGGAAAGTCGACTTGCAAATCGCGCACTGGATGTCCATCGCCTTCGCGTTCTACAGACATGGTCCCTCGACGTCAGCATCTAGAATTTCGCAACAATAGCGCAGAGAGGCTGCAAGCACTTACGACCTTCAGCTGCGACTTGGCGACCTTGCCGTCCTTCGCATTGCGCTCGCGCTTCTGCTGAGCCTTGGCGCCCTGGACATCATACAAATGTTAGCGATCCGAGAATTCCCCGTCTCGTCCGTCTCTTGTCCGGACACCGATGGTAGTGGACGTACGTTGCCCATTTTGAATGAAGTGAAGTGTCGTTGTTGTTAGGTACTTAAGCAAGAAATTAGCAACGAGGAGAAAAGAAGCAGTGTGTGTTTAGCTTGTGATAACCGCGGGGCAGGTTGGTTGACGAAGGATCTTACGGAGAAGGAGAAAGGCTGAAAGAGAAAGGGTTTCAGGCGTCGAAAATAAATGAAAATAAATCTGTCGCCCGGCATGCAACGTCGGGGAACCAATCGGATCGACGTGTCGGCCTCATATTTGTTTGGTTACGGCCTTTTTGGCAGCTGCACTGCTTTTCTTAGCCCTTACTTAGCTTACTTGGCAAGTCCTGCAAGGGGTTAAGTAGCTGATACCTACGTGCTGGGATGCCTGAAAAGGAAAAAGGGCAGAACGGCTTCTAGAAGCTTGGATCTATACATAGGTACCTAGGTAGCTTCTAAGGTGGGGGGTCGGTCTTCTCCAGCGCGGAAAACGGTGCTGTCTCCCCATGCTTTATTACGGACTAGGAACATGGTAGATGGTCTGGTTCCCTGTCCCTAGACATCGTGCTTCAAATATCGTCGTGGCAAATGCGGACGCCCTTCTAGAAAATCCTAAAAGGTGCGTAAGTGAGCAATGCACGAGTCCCTCGCATAAGTTCCTTGCTTGCATTTCCAACTGTTACTTTGCATCGGCATGGCTGTCAACCTTGCGTCGTTGCCTCAACAACTTCACGTATTCTCTTACTAAATAATAGTCGTCATCTGATTCAACAGCGCCCCTTCCATGAAGTAACAAGCGTGGCAGTATCGTAATCAAGTTTCACCACAATGCTCCTTAGCAACGGTTGGCCGGATCTATCTTCTCAAGATTTGAGAGGCTAATCTGAACCCAATTCTCTGCTCACCCACCCTTACCTAGGTATCCTCTCTCTTCTGCTGCAGCTAACCTTACATAGCCACTTCGAAACATGCGTACGTCATTTGGCTGTGTGCCATCAAGGGACGGTGGATAATCTAGGGAGATTTCAATCATCACATTGCCGGTGGCCATGAGGCAAGGACCGCCTTCGCCCTCGTGGCAGTACACATTAATAAATTCTTTAGTAAGACTACTGCACTTTGGTAGGTGGATAGGGTGCCAGGTGGCTAGTTGTTCCTTGATAGGAGGCTTGTGAAGGTATCACAACGTGCTTCAGACCTGGACCCGCATACCATATCGTTAGGTAAGTAGGTTAGGTGGTTACACGAGTGCAAGACTCTGCGAGAGTCAGTACGAGCCTTCAGCCTTCAGCTTTCAACTTACCTGATCTCACCTGATCTCATATGGCACACCGAGACAGCGAATACGAGAGCGAATCAGGGTCCGTAAGTCAGCAACTGGATACGAAGTTATCTAGACATATAGTATAGATCTCCCACTTTGCAGAATATGAGGCCCGGCCCCTTGGACCCTTAGAAGATGAGTAGTAATCCGAACACCCGTCCAAGCTCTTATCGCGAGACTCTGTTGCAAAAAGCGATTCCTTATTGTTCGGCGGATATGCCCACAAATCTCTTGTGCTTCATGATTTTCGGGGGAGAATATGTAGGCTGGAAGGTCTTCGGTGTGGGAGATCTAGTATCAATACATGTTTGGCATCGTTCCACGAGAATGCTAGCTTGCTGATCGCCCTGCTAACAGAATACCACGTCTCGGAATCGAACAAGTTATATATGTCTAACCATCGAATGATAAGGGCCCGAGAAGGGCCGGAGCAGCCGAAAAGTACGGCCTATGATGCTATTTCAACACCGGTCGGACCGCTTCTAGTCTAAGCACACGCCCCGGTCACCGGTCCCAGTTCTATTTGCATACCTACACCGTTGATATGTGCCCAGACGATGAGGCAAAGTCGACATAGTTTAGGCACCAGATGAATATCTCATTCATAGAATTATAACGCGTTTCAATAAAAAAAATAGACAGCTCAAATGTGAGGGTTGTGGAATACTTGATGTCACAAGGCACGTAAACAACAAAGGGATTTTTGTATATAGTCAGAATTACCTCACGTAGGTGTTTTAGGGACATCCGCGCCTATAGTACTCAATATCTCTATTCAGCATCGTTATTCCCTCGGCCCGAGCCCAAACTCCAACCAAAACCTAAAGCGAGTTGTCCAGGCACAGAACCAGCAAGGCACTTTGCCTACCTGACGAGTACCTACTATATAAACTATTTTAATAGTTAGGGACTGGTGGCTGTGTTTTTGACGGTTGATATGGCCTAGCGATACTATAGTTACTCAATATCTCTATCCAGTATCATTAGNCTAGAGGNTTCGACTCCCGTCCACGGCTACGTATCTCCTTTTTTTTCCTCTCCCTTTCTCTCTCCCCCTTTCTTTCTTTTCCATTTTCTCCTCCTTTTCCCCCTTTTTCCTCTCGTATTCCTCTCTCCTACTCTAAGACTTATGCAACAACAAGAGTCTATTGCCTGCCACATACATAGGGCTTGTGACACTTGAAAACACGACTTTGTTGCTCGCAACTCACCCTAACTACCTACCTAAGAGAGAAGAAAGTTTTTAACTATCATGACCATTGCAGCCGGAATAGATTGATCTGTTAAATATGCTCACGAAATTATTTCATTAATATTCCTACCTTAAGTGTGATAACCCCAACGCGTTCACCAAACACATATACTAGGTATTATCGAACAACAGGTACACAAAGCATCTTAACGGTTGTTAACGCGCTTCTCATCATCAGCTGAAGCCCACGGTTTAGCTGTTGTTAGCAGCTAGTGAGCAGAGTTGCGGAGTAGAATAGAACTCATCGGCTCAATTAACTATAATATTTCTCCCTCATCCTCCAGGACAATACGGAGTACTCAGCTTCTTGTTACTGCCCTTTCGGGTACAGTGCCAGGGAAGACGGAGGTTAATTAGCAGGGCGGTCTCCGTGAGGGGTAGCCTGTATGCACTGTGCCTCGCACCTTCTCCACCTAGCTAGCTAGCTACCTAAGTAGGTAAGTACCTGCCCTTGCTAACTGTGTTTTTACTAGGCTCTATTCGTAGTTTCCTCAAGGATCTCAATTCTTGTCTGCCTAGCATCCGCCTTCTCTCCCCTCTCTGGTCGGCGCGATAGGTCTTACGCTATTCTCACTTCCGCGTGAACTTTTAGAAGACGTCGCGTTGCAACAAAACCCGAAGCAATTTTGAAGTCGACACGATTTGCTATCACGCCTCGACGTGGGACCCGCTAACTGCGCCCAGCGTGGGATCGTTGCAACTACCTACGCACGCGAGGAGCATCCATTCGGAGAACAGTGCCCTTCTCTCCATCATCCTTGGGAGGATATATACTTAGACAATCACAACTATTTAAGTAATTTTATAATTCGCACAGCAACAAACTTTTCTTGACATGGCGGACACGGATACACTCCCCGAAAATATCACTATAAGCCGCTTCAACGAACTCTTGGGCCGCTATGATTCGCTAATCCAATCCATTTCATCGGGGAAAGGTAAGTGGTTCGGGTGAGCAATACACAAGTTCTTTACTGATCAGCTACGCCTATAGCTCTCAAAGCTGGTCAGCTATCCCTCCCGGAACTTGATGAGTATCGGTACGGGGTAGCCGTGGAGACATTTCGATCTGATAAGCCAAGACGGCAAATGGAACATGATGATGTCAAGAAATTGGTAGATTGGAAGTTGTGAGTGTGCCTTGGAAGATGATAGTGCTGTTTAGGCGCTGTCAGTTCTTCAAATGCCCGCAGACTTATTATAGCTTACATGGCATGCTAGACGCCATGGAAAGTTTCGACCAACATTGATGAAGCTTGTCTCATCAAACGACGAGGATATAGTTAAAAAGACCATACAGGAGGCAATGGCACAATACTGGCGCGACAAAAACGTCACAAAGGCCACAGACGCTATTGCCAAACTGAGAGGTATCGGCCCTGCAACAGCTTCGCTTCTGCTCTCTGTGCACGACCCCGAGCAAGTCATCTTTTTCTCCGACGAAGCTTACTGGTGGTTGTGTTCCTATGGGCAAAAGTCACCTATCAAGTATAACGCAAAAGAATATCAGCAGTTGAACATTGCTGCGGACAAAATCACTAAGCGACTTCAAGTGGGGGCCACAGATATTGAGAAGGTAGCCTACGTTGTCATGAAAGATGGCGCCTGGCAGTCCCCCCCTTCTACAAGCGAACCAAAAAGCAAAGCGTCGACTAAAAAGAGCACGGCTACCAGTCAAGCCACCAATAAAGTGTCAGCGAAAAGAAAAAATAGTTCAGCAATAGACACGGATGACAGGCCAACGCGACGCTCACAACGACTAAAGCCGTCTTGAAGTTTTAGTCAATTTATTTTGGGTCTTCTACAAGCAAGGCTCAGGGAATAAGAATGTTTTTATGTAACAATGTGGGAAGGAAGTCTGAAGAACTTCTGTCATAATCCCGGCTCCAGCCCAGTGCTAATCTAAACAGGGTTTCAATACCTCGGCATGTATCTTGTTTCACTAGTGAGCATTCAACGCCATAGCTCATCCCAAGCACGGATGTTCAATTACCCAGGAGGAATAATTCCAAGTGGACACCAGCATAGCTCACGTGCACAGTGAAGGTTGGGAATAACAGCAACACAGTATCCCCTTGGCTTACTCAGCCTGCTTAGAATACGTTGGCTGGCGCCAGCACTCTCCTGACATCCAGCTGATCTGATGGAAGCGCACTGATGTTGAAGATGCCTATAAAAGGACTATACTCATCCGATATAATCGGCTATCGTGGAAAAGAGACAGCGCTATATCAAAAAGCTAATCAAAATGATTCGCGCACTGAAAATTGCGGCCGCATTGAGTTTGACTGGCCAGTCACTGTGTAACCCTGTATCAAGTCAGCCACTTATACGACAAGCTTCTACAATTGATCGATCAACATTGAACGGAAAATTCTTTGTTGGATACCAAGCATGGTTTCGAAAACCATTCGAAGATAATGGCAACTCGCACTGGACAACGTAAGTGTGACGATGTCTTGCAAAAGCTTCGCTTGGCTAATGGGGTTGAATATAGTAACACGCCTTCACCGGAAGTCGGGCATGGTGAGCAAATAAAGGCTCTGACAGACCTACATATTAGCTATTCTAACAGTCCTGTTTAGTGGGAGTCGATATGATTCCGGACGTGACCGGATACCCTGCTGAATGTCTCTTCGACACTCCATTCATCCGGCCGAACGGCTCGCCTGCTCAATTCTACAGCAATGATTGTGATGGCGTTGTAGACCTCCACTTTAAGATGATGGCGGATCATGGGATCAGCGGAGCGTTCCTACAGCGCTTCTATGGCTACATCAATGAGGCCAACGGTGGATGGATCAATGTAGGTTGTTTTAACGTACCAAGGGTAACACTCTCTAACGATAGTTATTAGATCCTAAACTCAGCTAAGGCAGCCGCGGAAAAGTACGGCCGTGGTTTCGTAATAGAGTACGACCTCAACGGTGCAGTCACAGGGTCCACAAACGTCACCGCGACGTTTCTCGCAGACCTCGCAGCATTGAGTGATATCACTTCGTCATCCGCCTACATGCATCATGAAGGCAAACCTGTGATCGAAGTCTGGGGCTTTGGCATCGTCAATGAGGTCACGGCTGATGATGGCGTTGCGATCGTAACGGCCCTCAAGAACGCTGGTTGGTATGTCATCCTGGGCGTACAGCAGGCATGGCACGCAGAGCTAGTGGAGAATGAGCCTGGTCGTTTTGGACCAGTATACCGCCTCGCCGATATGATACAGCCCTGGACAGTTGGCGCCTACGACATAAACAACGTGAGTGATTCTCTGATCCATTTCTTCTGTTCTGGCACCTTCCGGCGCGAGTTTTCCTTTTTAGGACAAGAGAGTGTCCAGATGCTTCCGAAACGCCTACAAACCACGCTCCTGATGGCGATAACTGACTCGGAGTGTCGTAGTACCAGGGCTTCCTAAATGGGCGGCAGGCTGTCGAGGACACTGGAGCCCTTCGAGATTTAAGTATCGATAGCAGCATTGTCGTGTGGCCTGGCGGGTCAAGCAGCAACGCAAATCCAAACGAACAGTTTGACCGTTTCCCAAGGTGGAACGGTTCGTTTTACCAGATGCAGCTAGACGGTGCTGTGTCGTTGAAGCCAACTTTCATCTTTGGCGCTATGTTTGACGAGGTGAACGAGGGCACTTCGATCTACCCCGTTCTAAGGACTAGTGATTTGCCCACCAATCAACGATTCCTAGGCATCGATGATGACATGGCCCCTGATGCGTACCTTAAGATGGCTGGAGATGCTGCGGCACGGTTCGCAAACATCTGACAGTAGTAGACTGTACACCAAATTTGTTATCTTGTGGCGCCCACCACTGTCAAGACAATACCAACATATCCATATTCGATCAAATGTAGGCGTAGTAACAATGCCAAACCTATTTAGAATAATCGCATGCTCTCCGTCTGTGGGTTATGAGAGATAGATCAATCGAATAGACTCCATGTCCCGAAATCCCCGACAAGACAATGGCCCCTGTCGTTCGTATAAGCGAGCGGCAACTCGCACCGTCTGAGGAGGATCTAAAAAGATCTAGACAAATGCCCCAACACAAGAAAACGTTTTATCAGCTGTGGATGGCGAAGATAGGAGCTGCCCGACGATCCAAACGAGGAAAGAGATCTCCAGGTCGTACCTGGTTTTTATGTTAGTTGGTACTGGGCCATTTCATGCACGATGCAACTCCGCTACCATCCTTGTAAGGGTTCATCGGGCCTGCAAGGCACGCTCACCGGTAAAGTCCAATATCGATTTCGCCTCATGCGAGCCCGGAAACTATCCCCATTGGTACTCGGTAGACTCGGTAGAAGAAATTCTCCGAAATGTTGGACTGCGGTTCGACGGCCCGTGGAAGCGCCGCACTGAATACCCGTTTCTTCTCTAGTCAATTGCTGCTGTGGGTAGCTCCGTCATCAACCCAAATTGAAGCCATGGCAGAATCATCGCCTTCTGCTGCTCATATTCTCTATGCTTTAATTTGGATACGAAATAACGCGCAGAAATGAGACTAGGGCGATTGGACACCCTATAGTGCTTTTTTGAATGTTGGAATTAGCTTACTGCACTAATAACAGGAGAACAGCCTTCTTTGGACATCGGAACATCTGGCCGATGATCAAGATGCTGACCTGCTGTATATGGGCTCATGTCGGTACACATAGCGTACTGCATGTCTAGCATGTTGTCATGGGCGGCTCTAGACCCCGTCTCTTCGCTTCATCAATATGCAAGGTTATCGGCTTCCTCTTCAGTATTGATATGCTCATACACCCGCTTGTCTTTGAAGTAGTCTCATTGAGAGCGGCAACGCTCCACTGGCTTCAAACACAAACTACTTTCAGGCTAACACATGAGAAATTTTATGTCCTGTTGCAAAATGACTTGGAAGTTCTATTAATCCTCACTGTACAACGTTTAGTAATCGTGTTATATTCACAAGGCTGAGGTGGCATTTATAACGAGGCGTGCTGATCACAGAGTCCGCCCATGATTTGTTCCTCGGATAGCTCTCTCTCCATGAAGTAGGCGACATGGCAACACGCAACATGATGCCGATGTTCGACTCCTCGGAGCCTATTCCGCTCTCCTCCCGCTTCGCCAAACTCAAGAGAAACATGATCGCCTGTCGAGAAAAGGACGTAGCGGAATCCTTCTACCGGCTGCTACGCGCCCTCCGCAAAGAGGCAGACGACATTGCTGCAAGGGGGTCAGACGTGATCCCCACGATTGACTACTTCGACATCCACGACAGCGCGAAGGCATCGGCGTTCAGAAGGGCACTAAGGAAGCGTGGTGTTGCCGTCATTAAGCGTGTGGTCCCGCTCACCGTCGCGCAGACCTGGAAGGACGAGACGCTGGATTACGTCGCCGACAACCGGCAGGCGAGGGGCTATCCACTACATGATCCTCAACTGTTCGATCTGTACTGGAGCCCGAGCCAGGTCCGAGCGCGCGTGGACTCGCGTCTGCTCGACGCTCAACGGTTCGCCATGCGCATCTGGCACGCCAGCGACGAGCAAGCTCTCGTCAGCGGCGAGTATCCCGTCGTGTACGCGGACCGGCTGCGCGTGCGGACGCCCCCACGACACCCCCCTCGCGGGCGCCCACGTCGACAACGGGAGCGTGGAGCGCTGGGAACCGGACGGGTACGGGGCGTCGGGGACGTATCGGGCCGTGTTCTCGGGCCACTGGGAGGACCACGACCCGTGGGACAGCAGCCCGCGGCTGCACATCACGACGGACCTGTACAACCGCTCGGGTTCGTGCAGCATGTTCCGGATGTTCCAGGGGTTCCTCAGCCTGTCGTCGGTGCCCGCGGGCAGCGGCACGCTGACGGTGTGTCCGATGCTGCAGCTGAGCACGGCGTACCTGCTCCTGCGGCCCTTCTTCACGCCACGATACAAGAACCCGGCCGCCGCGATGGCCGACTACGAGATGGGGATGGGCCCCAAGAGATCCGAGTTGGACTTCCTGCACCCCAATAACTGGAACCTCAACGTTTCGCAGACGAGCGTCCTGCACGGCGCCGTCCCGGGGTACGTGGCACGAGCTGAGCACCGCGCTACATCCGCACCTGCAGCTGCAGCGCACCATGGTGTCGGTGCCCGATCTCGAGCCAGGGGACTACGTGATCTGGCACCCAGACGTCGTGCACGCCGTCGACGGGGTCTCCTCGTACTTCCCCATGACAGCCCCCACCGCCGCCCCCCAACTTCCAGCCCGAACCCATTCTCGCCCTCGTCGAACTTCTCTCTCAACTCGCCTTCGAATTATCCCCCCTATCCGAGCTCCGCATCGCACTTCCCCTCCATCTCGACGTCCAGCTCGTCCGGATCAAGTTCCCGCTCCGGGTCCCTATCCAGCTTCAACTTCGGCAGCAGCAGCAGCAGCGGCGGATTCCCATCTCTCTCCTCCTCGCCATCGTACACCCACAGCCACAGCCACATGCACAGTCACAGTCACAGCCACAGCCGGAGCAGCGCCCGCGGCAGCATCGGCGCGAACCCGATCGTGCACCGTCCCCATCCCCGGCACACGGCGTCGTCCGACGCGACGGTCCTCTACATCCCCCGCGTGTCCCCCTGACGCAGACGAACGCGCTCTACCTCGCGCGCCAGCGGCGTGCGTTCCTGCTCGGTCTCGCGCGCCCGACTTCTCCGAGGCCGGGAACGGGTCGTCGGGCGAGCGCGATCACGCCGGCCGCTCGGGGGTCCAGGACGTCGCCGACGCGGGCGGCGAGGACGGGCTCCGGAGCATGGGCCTCACGCCCTTCGAGGAGTTCGGCAGCCGGCGGAATAATAATAGTGGTGGTAATAGTAATCGCGAGAGGGAGAGGGAGAAGGATATCCGGGCTTATAAGGCTCGCGAATGGGATCCTCTTCCCGGATCGCTTTGATGGCGTTTTGAAAAAGGGTGGAGGGAGGCGGTGATTCCATGATTTCATTCGGCTAGGTGTATGGTGTTTTTTTTGAAAATGGTACTTGTTCTGGGTGTCTAAATTGGGCTTATGGGATACCAATAGGGATGGGGTGTTAGGTTAGTTAATTACTAGGATTAATAGATACGGCCATGGGCTATTACCTATTGACACAAGCGAGAAGGGAGCAAAGGAAAGACGATATAGGGTGCATAGCTTCACGGCTGCTGATTGACTGGACTGACAGGAGATGCAATTTCATAACCATTTGACATTCGTGAAATACTCAAGTCTTCCCAGAAGGATACAGCCTAGCCCATTCCGGCATTTCTGTGCCTCCCAAGAAAACCACCCTATAGATAGAACTGGACAACTCCATCCCAGGTTTTTTTGTTCTGGCCTAACACTCTCGTATATTCCCCCTGTCCGGCTAGGCGTAAAATGGGCCGAGAAAATTCTTCATTAACGTGCATACTGAGCCCGCCCAAGGTTTGAACGCCGACCGGAAGTATCGCTCTGAATAAGCCCAACCAAACGCCATTTTGGAGAAAGAGTTCTGCCCAGCTCGAGCAAGGCAGAGAACTCTCTTATTTATCCTTGCGGGTGCCGGCGGGAGCTTGTGTCTCCCCATACTTCTCACAAAGGTTGTTGTACTCGCGGGAGAGGCCCTCAGCCTGCTTCTTTAGGGTTTCGATATGAAGGTCACGCTTCTCAATCTCCTTCTTCAAGCTGGCAATCTCACCGGGCTTACCAGCGACGGCGAGCTTCTCGCTTTCCTTGGTCTTCTT
Organism: Xylaria polymorpha; assembly: GCA_003426235.1. Lineage (NCBI taxonomy): Eukaryota > Fungi > Ascomycota > Sordariomycetes > Xylariales > Xylariaceae > Xylaria > Xylaria polymorpha. The sequence continues at coordinate 146,561 of NQIM01000004.1, read as the reverse complement.
GTCCGTGCCCTCGTATTGCTTAAGCTTCTCCTCGAGACGCAGCATGTCCAAGATCATGATGTATGTTCGGTTCAATATCAGCGACAGGAAAAGTGTGAATCCACACAGGTACATGTTTCGCTGGCTGTAGAACTTGCGGGCTTGGACTTCTAGTCGCTCATGGCCCATCATAGCGCTGTGATATCGTCGTTGTTAGCAAAGTTTACCTGGCGAATTTGGTGATACCTGGTGCATTATAGGAGCCTGCAAACCACAACAAATAGGAAACCAAGAGCCCATATGGTAGATTGGCCTTGTAGAAGGGAATACGACTTACGCTGCCCCCTTGCTTGATTCAGTAGCGGCTGCCAACTCGACTTGTACACGATAGACGCGGTTAACGCTGTCAATGAAGAGGATCAGGATGAAGATAAAGGTGATCTTAAGACCATATTGTATCTTCGCTATGATGGGGTTTTCAGAGAGGAAGCTGAATGGAACAATGTTAGCGAACAATGGGAATGTGCTGGAGCTCGGGGGACTCGGTCGAGACGTATGTCTCTGTCGGGCGGCATGACGTACGTAAACATCTTGCGTTTGACGGTGAAGGGCATCGGGAGGACGAGCAACATGAAGAGCGCCATCTCTGCTACAAGGAGCAGGAAGACCTGGTCGGTCAGCGTCAGCAAATCCATGGCGATTCCATTCGTTGAGAAAATACAGGCTGCAGAGGACGGGAGAGCATACGAGGGTGTAGTAGAGCGTCATGGTTGACGGTGGTGCAGCTTGTCTTGTGTCGACAAAGGGTGCGGGGTGGTGGCTTCAGCTATCAAAGATCAGAGGTGGTTGGGTTGGGTTGCGTTAGGTAGTTCAAAGAAGAAGAAAAGGGCTTTGTGATGTCGATGACTGAGCGTTGTCAGTTGCGGCAGATAATGAGGAAAACAAAGAGGAGGCGAAAAGTCGTAATGGGAGCTGCGGCGGAGCTTTAAAGAGCTCGGGTTGATTTGAGGGAAGGTGGCCTTGTCTGGGTGACGATATTGACTTGACTGAGCTGAGCTCTTGACAGCAGGCAGTGGACAGATGGTGGGGCCTGGCCAGATGCATGTTAGCTGGGGGCTACGTCATCGTTTATTTGTGATTAAGCCCTCACACCCAAGTAATTGCCCAGGCAGCCAACTACGGCCCTGCCGTTAAGTTAAGCCTAATTAAGTCTAAGATCAGTCTAGATAGGTACTTATCTATCCTACCGAGAACACGCATCTAATGTGAGCTCACAACATACGGATGCCGAACCACCAAGATACCTATCAATACAGCATGTCCATGACGTTATGCTATCAAGAGGTAAACAAAGCTATGATCAAAGAACATTGTAATAAATATATGGGGAGATCGGCAAAGCTGACCCATTACGAATAGGTACCTTAAGTACCTAAGGTTAGGTAGTAAGCTACTTATATATCGACCATAATAAAAAATACGCTGCACTCAAAGTCACACCACTCGTATTTAAGAGAGCCGAGGCTTTACAATATTTACTGAGTTAAGTCTAATATTTTGATCATTAGTTACAGCGTTACAGGCTCAGTAAACTTAAATAGAGCCAACATTTAGCACCTCGCTGAACCCAACTCGCATTATTCTCTAACCCTCCGCATCAATTTCGTAGCTGTTAGATTTATGCTTCGGCTGGAACGTAAAGTTTGGATGGGCAGGACCCAAGAACATCTCACTATTAATAGTTAGACTAACCAACTCTGTCGACGAATGTGTCCCTGGTCATAGAGGGACGAGAAAGAGACTTACGTGATCTTGATCCAGTCTTTGTAGTTGGTGCTAGCGAGCAGTGTCTCCAGGTCATCGCGGCATCTATACTTCGGGGGGCGATCCTGAATGCTGGGAGGGAGATATTCCAAGACCCCGATCGGAATGTATCGGCAGCTGAAGCTCAACCACTCCAGCAAGAATCGTCGTGTGTGGCCAAGCCCGATCTCGTCACTGCCCCAGGCCTCCAGCCCGTAACGGACGAATTTTTCGACGTAGCCGAGCCGTTCGGATGCAGACTTGTCCAGGTACTGCCCCTTCTCAATCTCCTCGAATATCCACGGTTTTATCAAGGCGCCTCGAGCGATCATGACCGAGTCTACTTTGGCATTCTCGATGTGATCGAAATAGTCTACGTGCGAGTAGCAGTCGCCGTTCCCGATGAAGTAAATCCGGCCATCTAATGTGTTCGCCTGCGTGCTCTCGTCAGGCTCCATAGCCGTATCTGTGAGATCATTCTTCTTGTTCTTGTACGATTGGATCAGTGCCGCGCACTCTGCAATATACTCCCAACTGGCCTTCTTGGTGTACCGCTGCTGTCTACTACGTCCGTGTAATGTTATGGCCGCCGTCCCGGGCGCTCCTAGTCGATCTCGAAAGTCGGGATTACCGAAAGCTAGCCTTTCGATAAGTCGTTGGGCTGTCGGTCTGCCGTCCCGCACACCCGTCCGAAGCTTCACCGTAATGGGGACGTCCTCGGAGACGGCGTTCATACCCCTGACCATCTTTTCTAGCTTGTTCGGCGTGTCCAGGAGTCCAGAACCGGCTCCCGTCTGGAAAACTAAGTCAATGGGGCAACCACAGTTGAGATCGATGACCCGAAGATGAGGCAAAAATCTTGTCAAAGCCTCCGCGGCTTTCATCGCGACCCATGCCTGGTTGCCAGATATCTGTGCTCCCCATTTCAGATCCTTGGCGTTGTCGTAGCCTTCAACGATATTGCTGCTTTCAGGCGTGTAACGAGGGGAAGCTAGTTCGCTCTCATGAGTCTTCATGAGAGCCCATTCGTTCTTCTGTCCCTGGATCAAAGGTAGACTCATTGCCATCTCAGAGTACGTAATCTGAGCACCGAGATCGCTGCAAAGTCTTCGGAAGGGGAGGTTGCCTTGGGTTGTAAGGGGCGCCAGCACGGGCGTTTCTCGTCCAAAATAGATCTTTCGCTTCTCGGAAGGCTTAAAGGGAGGATCTACAAACTGAGCTCTGAGCTCTTCGAGGTCACTAGGGTCAGCCGGTGCATCCTCTCCGCCCTGCTTCCTGTTGTACATCTTGTGCGTTATCTCAGAGTCTTTGTCGAGCCATTTTATGTAAGCTTCGGACTTTTCGAGCACGACTTTTTTTCTGGCAAGGTCCCATTTGATATCGGACGACGCAACGTTCACTACACCGGGCCTGGCGTCTTGATTGTCATCGACTCCCGCATGGCCTCCTTCTTGGATGAGCACGAGCTCTTTCCGCCCATCCTCATGTTGAATCTCCTTGGAATGGCTTTTCACAAAGCGGCATTTCCAGCCTGATGCGCAGCGACCGTATCTCTCGAAGACGGGGCATTTTCCGTTAAGGGTTTCGACATCTGGGCGGCGGCCCTCGGTGAGATACACGCGAAGATCATGGCACATGTTACAGCGTTCGCCAAATTTGCAGGACTTGGGGGAGAATTCATCGCTCAATACACGGCTGTTACAGAGTCGCAGTGAGTCCTCAAAATGGCCAAAAGTGCGGTTGTGGTTCTGTCCCTTCTGCTTTTTCTTTCCTTTCTTGCCGCCACCGTCCCGCTGTTGATCTGGCTTTCCAGTGGCATTGTTATTAGCGGCACTGGGACCAGCACCTTCGGCGGCATCATCGTCAACAACATCTTGAACTTCTAATGATATAAGATATCTTTGTGGGCAGCATATTAGAAAATGGGATCAAAGCCACGGTTTTTGAGTGCAGAACTTACTCTGGTTTTATGGGTGCAATGCCATGTTTTCGATCACGTTGGTCTGTAATTGCGTTGTGGCTGAGCTTCTGTCTCTTCGATGAAGGCTCGTTCACCTCAGACGTGACACCAGCCTCCCCAGAGCGAACCTCAGCCGCAGCCGCAGCAGGGGGTTCGGACTGTTCCGAGTCTTGCATGACAGGCGGTTTACCAGTCTTGGCTTATTAATTTACCGTATATGTAGTTGTCGACTCCGACCGGGGGTTGTTTTGAAATGACGGCCGGGGATGATCAAATGCAGTTATGGCCCTTATTTCATAGATGAGATCTGTTTTGATGAGAGATCCAGAATTTTCGTCGGCCACAGCGATTTTCATTAATCGAGGCCCATTCTTTTCAGCAGTCTCAGCAATGCAGCCTTCTCTGAGGTGGGCCCCGTAGCACTTGGGCTTACCTGATTCAGTAACAATGCGGCTGTTTTACTGGTCATCCTCGGTTAGGTAATACCTATATACTGCTGTACGGAGTAGATACCTATCGTGTCGTATGGATCAGGGTCCTTGCTCTTAGCGCAGGCAGTTCGGAGATATTGACATACCTACAGTAGGTACGGCCAGGATAAAGTAGTGCACATGTGTTTATTTATTCCGCTACTTCCCTTAGTTTTATTACCCTTCGGCAACCTGGAATAGTGCGGAATTAAAAATCGGGCTATTTAGTTTAAGAGCCACGCCTCTGAGCGTACTGGTAACATCGTTGAACGGCGGTCCCTCGCGCTAGTGCTAGGTAATTGATTGCTATGATGATTCTCTGAATACCTAACGCACGAGACAACGGAGGGAATTAAAATACAGATACATCATGATATGAAATTCAAGAGTGGTGGAAATAAGTGTACAGTATATATGATATAACTTTGCTGTGAGTTCTACCTACCTAGGTAGGTTGACCTTCAATTCACGGATTGACCACTTCCAGGTCTAATGGAACTAATTTTTGATTGAATCCTAGATGCGGGGGATCACCACAGCCCCTTGCTTGGCGATTTCTCTTAGAATCAATCCCATGCAGGGATCGTAGTCAGGCACTGACATACTCCTGTTGCTCATTATCTCAGATACGATATACCGTAAATTTGTTGTTTGTTTGGGGGTTGTTCTGCAAGCGCGACCAGGATATTTTCTTTAACTGTTGACATCGTCGAATCGTATTCTGCCATTCGTCCAATTCAATAAGTGGCAGCACGCCACTGGATCCCTCAATCGACCAGCTGTACACAGGCAAATCTGCATTGATCAGCCCACAATCCTTGTCTACTGTCTCGCATTTTGTCGAAAAAAGTACAGCACATCACTCTCAATGCCCGTATGCACGAGAGACGTGCCCAGCCTCCCCTAACTTAAACGTCCGTCATCGACGTCACGTCTAGTCAGGACTTGGCAACTCGTCTGTGACCGGGTTTGTGTCCGCGATTCTACATCCATACTCCGTGTTAATCTGGGTTTCAATCGCCTCTATCATCTCCAGAGGGTAGCAAAAGGCGAACTGCGAGCGAATGAATCTAACGATACGGGAACACTATTTTATTATTTCACCATCTCCCTGCTACGGTCGGACCGGGTATCCCCCGCTGCCAGCCGTCGAGCCGGTGAGCTAGGGGCGTCTTGTGACAGCGACGACAAAGACGGTGATGCCAACGGGGGTACCAATTAGCCAGCTACTACCAATTCTCCCATGTCTGACTCACGGTCGCACACCTCGTCCAGCAGCCGGTCACGCACCGTGCGCTCGCAGAAGATAGCCGACTCGGACGTCTCGACGCGAAGCGAGGCGTCCGACCGAGCCCTTCCCCTCCGGAGCCACACGCCGGGCCATCTGGCGTCGAAGAGCCAGAGCCAGAGCAGCAGCGGCGGCAACGGGGCATCGCCCAGCAGGCAGACCGCAAGGGGTCCGAGCCCTCCATCCGCCACGCTCGCAATCCGTCTCCAACAAGTCCGCCTCACGCCTCTCCGCCGCCGCCGCAGTCCGTCCCAACCATGCCTTCCTTAGCCGCCACACGGCGCAACGGCGAGCCTTCGAACGACCCGCAGGCCAGCTCCTCCGCCGACGCCAAGGATTCCGAGTCTCGCCGCCCGCCCGTGATGCGGTCGACGTCCGCCATAGCGTCGAAGCCCTCCTCGCTGGCCATCCCGAGCTCGACGGCACCCCGTAAGCCGACGGCGCCCTCCCGACCGCCGCGCGCCGTCCACACGCTGTTCCCGCCTCTCCAAGACCCCTCGACCGCTGCCGACGTGCTCTCAGCACCCTCGTCTGGCATGTACTGGTCCCGCGCTCCCGTGTCCGGGACACCACAGAAGCCCGTGCGAGCGCACACGACGACGCTGATAGGCAACAACGTGTACGTGTTCGGGGGCTGCGACAGCCGGGCCTGCTTCAACGACCTGTACGTGCTGGACGCGGACGCGTTCCACTGGAGCACGCCGCAGGTCATGGGGGAGGTTCCCATCGCGCTGCGGGCCATGTCGTGCACGGCCGTGGGCAAGAAGCTGGTCGTGTTCGGGGGCGGCGACGGGCCGGCCTACTACAACGACGTCTACGTGCTGGACACGATCAACTTCCGGTGGCACAAGCCGCGGATCGTCGGGGAGCAGATGCCGAGCGCCCGCCGCGCGCACACGGCCTGCCTGTACAAGAGCGGCATCTACGTCTTCGGCGGCGGCGACGGCGTCCGCGCCCTCAACGACATCTGGCGCCTCGACGTCTCCGACATGAGCAAGATGAGCTGGAGGCTGGTGTCGGGCGCAACAACAACAAGAGCTCGAGCGACCTGCCGGCCGTCGGCCCGAGCAAGCCCCGCGCCCGCGGCTACCACACGGCCAACATGGTCGGCAGCAAGCTGATCATCTACGGCGGGTCGGACGGCGGCGAGTGCTTCGACGACATCTGGGTGTACGACGTGGATGCCCAGGTCTGGAAGCCCGTGCAGGTCCCCGTCCCGTTCCGGCGGCTCTCGCACACCTCGACCCTGGTTGGCTCATACCTGTTCATCATCGGCGGCCACGACGGCGACGACTACTCCGACGACGTGCTCCTGCTGAACCTCGTCACCATGTCCTGGGATAGACGCCGCGTCTACGGCCTACCCCCGAGCGGGAGAGGATACCACGGCACGGTGTTGCACGACAGTCGGTTACTAATGATCGGTGGTTTTGACGGGGCTGAGGTCTTCGGCGATGTCTGGATCCTCGAGCTCGCCGTCCATGCGTATTATTCGCAGATCAGCCACTTCACCATCGAGGTGTGAGGCAGCCGGACAAGGCTTTAGTTTCGATGGCCTCTTTTACCCGATTGCCGTCCGATTTTGGAGGATATAGGAGACATGTACTATTAATAAGGAGAGTAGAAAAGGCAACCGACTACGAGATTACGATTTCCCGGTTCTTTTGTCATACAGAGAGCATATACAGCGAGGGGTTGCGACTGGCCATGGGTTCCTAGGTCACCAAAGTTTAATATTCACTACAGTTGGTTGCTTTTAAACAGCGACGGTGTCGGCTTTGGGGGTTAATCAATGGGGGAGGGGTGGTTATCGTGCTTTTTTCTGTATGCTGGGGCTACCTATTAGACAAGTAGGTAGTGACTGGAACGGATATTTTGGTGTGAAATGTCAAACAGGTAGTCGAGCGAAAGTTATACTCTTTAGCAATTGTCTAGCATTTATTTATTATTATGTGTTTTGCACCTTGGTTGTCAACCCGACTTTTGTCTATACGAATTGCTAACCAGATGTACATGCCCTCAGCTTGACGCTTGTGAACCAAACCCTAGTGTCGTCGTTTGCCGTACTCCTAAGGCTAGAATGACAACGCGTGATATACAAAAGGGAGAGGAGAAAATTCAAAACACTGAACTGCGGTTATACTGTGCCGCGCAACCGAACCGGAACGCCTAGGATGCATGATCTATGTATTGAGCCATCGTAGAAATCGATGGTTCACCGCTGATGCTGCCGGAGCTGACTCCCTCATCTCTCTCCTTTTTGACCTTAGAAATCTGTCTATGCCACCAGATCGACGAATCTATCGATCCGGTGCCCCCCTCCTCTAGATAAGCAAAATGATGTCGACTTAACCGTCTTGTCGTAATTCGTACTCCAAACTCGATATAGGATGGGGTTCTTACTCCGTCTTCGTAGCACCCTCGTTCTTGCGCGCAGCGATGCGGCGCTCCTCGGCGGCGACCATGTCCCGCCAGAGATCCTGACCTTCGTACTCCTCCTTATGGATTCTCTTCTCGATCATGTGCTTGTGCTCAGGGTCGTTGGGGTCGACGACCATGATGGTCTCCCAGCGGCCCTTGCCCTGGCGGGCGTCGGCGGTCTCGAAGGCGGCGGAGGCGACGAGGACGGCGAGGGTGAGGCCCTGGGCGTAGACACGAGCCTGGACAAGCTTCTGCGAGGTGGAGAGGAAGCGGTTGCGGCTGACCAGGCCGAGGGCGAGGCCCATCGAGGCGACCCAGGCGCCGAAGACGATCGAGTACCGGTTCTTCTCGCCCCACTGCCGGAAGCGCTGCGCCGACGACTCCTGCGACCGCAGGTACTCGGCGTCCCGCGAGGCCTGGTCCTTGTAGAAGTTCATGGGGTTGTTGGCCAGGTGGAAGGCGTTCGAGTGCCGCTCCGCGTTCACGATGGCGCCGAACGTGCCCACCGACGTCACCAGGAACGCGCGGAACGGCAGCGTCAGCGCGCCCACGGTGGTAAACCGACGACTGGCTCCGAGGACGCCCAGCAGGCCGATGCCTACACCGAGGGTGCCGCCGACTAAACCGCCCTTGAGCACCACATTGTAATGTGCTCGCTCTTCTTCTGCGCTGATAACCTTCATCTTGACGGCTGTTGTGGCGGATGTTGTCACTTCCTACTATGGTAAAGGGTGTGGTTGGTTTTGATTTCGTCCCTCCGCTGTCAGTTGAATCGGACCTTGTCGGGCTTTATATAGGTATGCTTCTTGGCTAGATTACTAGAAGATTGTTTGCGTGAAGTGAATGATTTATAGGTTTGCTAGGTTCCGCTGTTTAGGATGGATGGGTATGAGCGGATCGTAGGTGGGTTGGGTAGGTGGATAGATAGTGGGATGTCGTTATCGTGATGTACCTAGGTAGGTAATAGGCTTGATTGCTTGGTTGAATTATATGCCTGAAATCGGTTGCCACCTTTCACAGTTCTTATAGGTCTTATAGGTGTTATATCTATTGCGGCTGCAAAGCCCGGGGAGAAATTGGTATCATAGGAAAGTTCTCGGTGTTGTGGCCAAAGGCCTGCTGCAGGGTACTGAGTAATCGAACGTTGGGTGATAAAGAGACCAGGGAGGTGATGCGAGGGAGGTGATGCACTGGGGATTGCCCGGAGTTGGCCCTTTTTACATGATGTAATTCATTCTCAGTCGCATGATTTTTTGCGCCGCGCCGAGACGTCAGTCTTGCATTACCCAGGCCCCATTTTCAAATCCCGATCTAATTCCGACAGGTGGTGCAACTGAGGTTAGTGAGCAAGTTCCAAGGTTATCGGCCACGCCCGCACTCCCATAGAAGCATGCAGTTTCTGGGTTAATTGCACCAGTATTGATATATGCATCGCCAGCTCCTAGATCTAATGTCAGCATGCAAATATCGACTTCGCCGATTCGCTTAAAGGAAGCACAACAGGGTCCCCGGGTCCCGAGCTATTGCGTAGCTCATTCACTCCGTTTTTCGCCGTCCATTTCGGCGTTTGCTCCCGCTCGTAAGAGCCTTAGCGTCAGTAGGTAAGGCAGGCACCAACTCTCGTGCGACCACAAATGAGCCGTTTTCTATTTTAGTAGGGCGTGTTTAGATTTCCTAGTCCCATTGACTAACTACTCTAGTCTACCTCATTCGAGGCAAAAACCATACCGAGTTGCCAGCCATTGCGCACACCGAGAAATCACCTCTCGGCGTGCTAACTAACACTCCTTTGAACAACTCAAAACAAGGCTTTCGGTCAAATATTTCGCAGCTTGACTGTGGAAGTAATTAGAAGATGTGACCGACTCGAGAATGACCATTTCGTCAGCTTACTCATAGACTTGGTACCATCATCGACCGACCGCCTATATAGGTACCTACCATTAGGCCTTCTAGAAGAGATGCGCCAAAAGCACAAGCAAAATGAACAGCACCAGAGATTCGCCAGTCGCTACCGACCGAACTACTAATCTAGCAGTCATAAGAATTAGATTCAAGAGCTGTGTTTTCTTATAGGTGCCGTCTTTGCATTGAAAACCGCAACCTCGTCAAGCTCTAAAGATAGATTGTATACACCGAGAAGGACATGATGTTGTCTCGGGTATACAGTTTGTGAATGAACTGAATCATGTTTGCGGGCATCCCTTTAGGTAGGGACCTCGGGACTCGCAAGGCCTTTCGGCTCCGTCAAGGGTTGAACGTGTAATAAGGGTGCTATTTGCATATGCAAGATATAACAATAAAGCTTCCGTCTAAACGTGGTTTTATTGTTTTATTTGGCGGGGGGGGGAGGGTTTCATCCATCCATTCCATCCACTCACGATTGGTATAAGACGGGATGATATAATTCATTTACATTTCATACTGTTGGTTGAGGTACCTCTTTTTTTACATTTAGGTGGTTCAGCATTCGACTCCATCTACAATTCATACCCACTAACGAGAAATATTTCCGCCTTTGAATAATGCCGAGTCCAAGATGGCGCTCAATTCTATGGATATATCTCTTCTCCCTGACTCCACGGGTGACCTGCACTGGGCGATTATCGTGGGGGTATGGCACATCGATAAAATATCGTTTGCAGATGAACTGCTACTCACATCGTCTAGCTATTCATGAGATATTTGCAGCTAATGCGAAGCGGATACCTGACAAGCCATGCGTTATTGAAACGAAAACCTCAAGCGTCCCTCAACGCATCTTTTCATGTCGCCAGATCAATGAGAGCTCTAACCAGCTAGCCCATCATCTTGTGGCTCACGGCTGCGATGTGGGGGATATTTTGATGATGTGTGCCTACCGGGGGGTCAGTTCAGTTTGGTCTGCAAGGTACAATCGCCGACAACCTTACATAGCGTTGACCTTGTTGTTGCCTGTATGGGTGCTCTGAAGGCTGGCGCAACCGTCTGTGTGCTCGATAAAGGAAATTGAGAGTCTTTGGGAGAACGACTCTTTCGAATAAGTATACCTTCCACCTAGGGCAAAACCTACATACACTCCAGGTTAATTCGTCAGCTCAACCTCAACGCTAGACGTGGAATGTTACGTGTAGCTTTCGCGAGAGGTTGAGGAAGGTGTGCCGGAGACGGATGGCCTGGATAGCAGCCGCAAGGGACTTGGTACAGGCCACGGTCAGTCTAGATGGGCGAGCGAGTTTGCCGTGCGCGAGGCTGGGCGCAGGGGTATCGTGGGGGCTGTTTTACGGCCTAGATACGTAGCGGGAGACCAGGCGTCCGGCATCTCAGTCACAGACGGCTTTCTAGTCTAGCTGTGGAAACGCTGCTTGCAGGTGGGAGCACGTCCCGATATTGCGAACCCGGTCAACGCCGTCCCCGTTACGCAAGTTACGTCGCCACGGCGCTCCATCCCCCCGCCGCGACCGGACAGACCCTGGGAGTGGCACAGGTCACCAGCCGTTGGCGACTGACGCTGAACGAGTTGATCAGTGCTCTTGAGTCGTATGGGTATCGCCTGCCAGTAGTGCTGTACCAAGACTGATGCACTAAGGTTACCTATCGAGTACGTGAGTGATAGTGCTAAGGAAGAGCACGCTCTACTTCAACTGTTTCATTTTGTGGTGGAAAACTTGCCAGCGAATACGGTTGCCCACATTTAGATGATGCCCAAGCGACAGCAGCGCTGAAATTGTACGACGATGGAAACGGGCAATCTACTACAGGGTCTACTACTCAGAGCGCTATTACTGCACACATGTGCACTCTCTTGGCATGTACCTGGCGTACCTGGTCGCGGTTTGGTTCCTGCCAGCACCAGCAGAGGAGGGCGAGTACAAGTTGCCCAAGGTTGATGAAACAAGATTTCAGACTATCGTCACAGAGTCCTTGGGTGGCAGATCTGCACATCGGTAGACAAAAATGAAAAAAAAAAAGGCCTGGAATGGCAATTCTATAATGATGTTTCTAATACTGAGGTATCTGTCGAACGCAAATATCCGGTAAGTAAGGCTAAAAAATCAGAGAGCCCAATAGTCTCTCTGTATTATATCGTAGAACAGGAGCTATTAATTTCCTCGGAGTAGCCCGTAAACAGGAGGGTTTCCAAAAGGACTTTGCGCCAGCGGTCGGCCGAACGGGCATTGCTATTACTGTACTCTGTCGTAGTGGGCATGGTGCGTGGTACCTATCTGCATATACCGTCGCGTTGTACTGTACAACTGCGGCTCGAAAGGTAGGATGGATGGAAACTAGAAGCAGTCTGGAAATATTCTAGAAATATTCTATAGATAAATTGCGAGGATCAGAAATTGGGTGGCACGGATATTCCCGCTAACTGTACTAGGGTAAACTAAACACCATGAACTAATCACCGAGAAAACTACTGTGCCTACCTACATAGTAGGGAATGTAGCTAAGAAACAAGAATACTATGATCGTCGAGAATAGCGCACCCCCATCGAGCCCTAAAATAGGGGTCTTGGTGGATCTGATACTTACTTGGGTGAAGACCAGATGAGCTACTCCTCGAGCGGAATATGCCTAGTTACGAAGTGGTTCATGTCTCGTGATGACAAGTGGCCTTTGGTAACCAACCTCCCAAGCGCACCGTGATGCGTGTCCTTAGGGGTTGGTTGTAAGCGCTTTCTTCTTAAAGGCATCACTACACGTGGCCATACTTACTTACTAGAAGAGGTAATGAATAGTAAGCGGTATTTGACTTCGCTCATAAGCTGCTGTGCATGTTCCTATGTTGTAAGTATACGGAGTACAGTACCCTGCTGCGTACTGTAGTGGTATCCGTTGATCCTCGAGACGCGACTTGCGCAATTAGTCGACATCAAAGGTGTCGTGTAGCATGCTATAAAGTGGCCTGGAGAGGCTGAGCTCTCGGAAAGAAAGTTAGGCGTCGACGGCTGAGGCTATATCTCTCGGCATTGGTTCATTGTTCATGGCAATAACCAAGATACACCACCTATCCTAGACCAATTAGGCATGTCAGCCGCAGGCAGCAGGCAGCAGGCACTGTGCATGGTGTCTTGTTGTTTCTTAGGCAGGTGTTCACCCAATTCCATGGTAGAGCTAACACCATTATCGGAACCCATGTGGCAAACGAGGATAATACTACACGATAGCGGCTTAAGAAGCTCCGAGAGACTAACTATGTCGATTTCGCATGACCCCCGCTCATCCCACATAGTGTGGAATTAACATTATGGGGGGATTAACGATCTCATCTCTGCAATTAAGATAGTCGGGAAGCGCTAGCAGGCAATTCGATCCTTCATAGACTTAGAAGACTGGCAAGAGCGTTTCAAGGTTGCCAAGATTTTCAGGGTCTAACTAAGGTGTTGCTGCTGCAGGAAGCACGTTGCCGACAGGGAGCGAGGATCATCGCTAAGTATTTGCTTTTGCCTTGGCAAAGCAGGCGCCTACGATATCGATGCTAAGTAAGTAAACCTCGTGACTAGGTACGGCGTAAGGTCCTAAGAAGCGGTGAGTCTCGAGATTGGGCCCTTTTTACCCGACTCGACTGGCACGTGCCCATGGTGAGCAATGCTTTGATGGAGAACGACGCGGACGAGCTTGACAAGCGTGTCAGCAGACACTTGCTGGAAGTGAATCCATGCGCGGCAAAACAAACACCCGAGCACGATGTTAAGTTAGAAAGCCACAAATAAGAGGCTGAACAGTCAGGTGCGTATGATAGTCAGCTTTGCAATACCTACTATACGTAGATGATGTTGTGACGTCGATAGCGTATGTAATTCGTGGATCTTCTTAGTCCTACGAGTTGGCCCGGTACCTACCTAAATAGTGCATGGTTGGTGTGAACGTTGACAAGCTGAGCAATGAGTCGCACAGACAGAGAAATTGCCCCTTGGATAAGCGACGTAGGCCGCTAGCATCGCGGTTTGCAGTTTGATCAGGCCTCCGTTGGTTCGTAGCATCGCTTATCTGATGTCATCCAAGAATATTGGTACCTTGCAGTAGGAGTTGATCATGGCTGAACAAGGCTGCTCTAAACCTTGCGAAACTACGCTTCGGGGATCAGATCCCCTTTTTCCCGCAATGGGGTAGGAGGCTTGCGACGCTATTCATTATCAAACAGCTATTATTGATCTTCTTTGATATCCCTTAGCCTCGAACATTCAGGGGGCGTAGAAATGAAGCCGGAAAAGGGGCGATCGTGATCTATGGTCAAATACCGTAGATTCTATCAAGAATAGGAGGATAAGTAGGCACTTATAGCGTCATTGGCAATCGTCATGTTGCCATCCCTCGACGATCAAGTCTGGTCATTCGCACGCCGTAGTGTAACTATTGTACTGTATATATTCTATTCTTCTCGGTTACACGGTGCTGGTTCTTGAGGTCGAATGGTAGGTAACAAGCTTCAGTATCCGCCTCTGTTCGGTGGTTCAGCTGGTTAGGCTCGGCACCTTTTGAGGCGACCGACAGTAGATGCTCGGCTTGTAGCCGGCTTTCAGCTGTTTGCCTCGTGGCCCTTGCCTGCCCGACATGCCCTGTACCATCGTATTGTACCGGTAGTGCAAGTAAATTATGGTTGAATGGATCCGTTAATAGTGCGCTATAGTTTTCACAGGAAATACTTGCCTATTTAGGAACTATCTAGTGTCAGTAGCGAAAGCAGACTGGCTGGGTGGCGGTAAGCAACTCTCAAATTAGCATGTGTAATCTACACATGTCATAGCTTGATACTGTGCAAGGCCGGTGCCGTCGTCGGAGAAGGCTCCTGAAGAGGGTACAGTAGGTAGGTACTGTACAGAAACATTACCTGCTACAGTACATGGTGAGTACTGTATATGAGGCCAATCGGAGTCCCGGGGCGGCAATGCGGCGATCTGGATACAACATACATCGGTTTCTTTACTGTGTTTGCGATAGTCGACCGCTTTGAAACACGGTCTAGCGGCAGCACCGGTCAGACTACACTATGTCGGCAATTCGAGTACGTACAATATACACACTACCTAGGTAATATTCGGGCCATCTCTTCCAAGATCCCAGTTGCAGCTAAAGTGATTGGTTCTCGAGCAAGGCATGAGAGCCTCGGGGACCCGTGTCGTCGGGTCGAGATCGAAGATGCACGGACTGATGAGGTCCGCTCGAAATATGTACATTACGCGTATGTCCGATGGATACCTATATGTAGGTAAGTTAGGGTGAGGTTGCTAACGAACCTAGCACGACATGCACTGCCCTTCCCGCTCTGGGAATACACAATGTACAATAGCTGTTGAATCTTCTGAGTCATTCCAGAAAGAAGGCTTGATGAGTACCACATGTATATGTCTCAGAGTTGTGTAGGGTTCCAAAATGATAATTGGTGTTATAGAGGAGATGGGGTACTTCCAAGTTGCTTGTGGTTGACATTGTACCCACTGTGAGGGGTATTTAGCCTTACACTAAACACTGCTCCTCGTACACATCCATGCAATACGGAACCAAGTACCTACCTGTACTGTAGATACTCATGATGTAGGCAGTATTATCACGTGTTGATGTAACAGTGAACTTAATATTATACGACTTATTAGCGTCTGCTCGTACCTTAGGTAATCCTATTGACAGCCTTCTTACAGGTCTACCTACACCTTTTGACAAGACTAACAACGTAATATAGATCTGACGATTGGATTATCTCATTCCGCAGTGATGAGATCTCATTTGTTGGTGATTTGGTCATCGCCGTAAGCGGAAGCTAACGACTTGAGACAGGATTATCATTGGCCTCTTTGGTTTTCTTGGAATCGAGAAATGGAGTCGTTTGGCAGAACACCCAAGATGCTGAAGTATCTCTTCTAGCCTAGTGGCGTAGCATCGGGGCCGTTGGGGGCGCAACCCTGGTCCAGGGCATCTACAGCACTTATCTGTAGTTAGGTAACTAGCCAGCCTAGCTCTAGCGCGCATTAACTATCGTTAGCTTGTCACGGCGTTTTATTGATGTAATGGATGTGTTGTAAGTTGTATGAAGAGGTCTAGTTGTAGGCTAATTCATCCATTATGGTCTCACCGCTTTATATGTTGTGCTACTAAATACCTTAGGTAAGCGATTTATGATGTTCGAACCCGAATTCGAACTCGGTCGGCAAATTGTTTGTCTCAAGCAAGCAAGCAAGCAAACCGAAGTGTAACACTCGAGGTGGATGCGTTCCTCTCTCTCGTCCGTCCTGAAAATGGCTCTTCCTAGATCCCCAAGGCAGGCCCTAAAAATGGAGCTATAAGCATGCTGAACCTACTGTACGTTACTACGTATTATCAGATCTAATGCTTGGCTTATATCTTTCAAACTGAAAAAGACGCTGCTGTGTCTGGTCGTATTGCATCGCTTTAATTGCCATGCGTTTTCCTAATAGTGCACGCCCACCTGCTGGGGATCTGATCAAGTTGACCGCCATGTAAGAGCGGTTCGTTTCCCTGCTTATGTCATTGATCTGCGTATCCCTGGCTAACACGGCTCGTCAAATGTAGATACGACAGTCGGATAGACTCTTTGCATTCATCAATAAGACATGTGCCTGTCTTCTAGAAGTATATTTACAGTAACTCCCGACATGGGATCCAGGCTCCTACAATTGTATCATGACAGGAATCCCCATACAATTATCTAAACAGGTATCCCAAACAGGGCCTGAGAGGGTTCATAATGAACGCTATCAATATACATACGTCTTGTAAGTAGGTTATTGTCTGCGATGGCCGATATATATTCCACTAATAATAGCTGAGAGCTATACAAATAACTGTCCAATGATACAGACAGGATAAGAAGTTGTCGCCGTGCGATTATCATGGTAGACATTAAACTCGCATCGGCATGCTGTACGCACCTACAGTAGGTAGGCATTGTTTTGGTCATACTCGCAGCATGGAGTGACGAACCACAAAATGGCTTTTGAGTGGTGATCACACCGCGCGCCAATCGAGCAAGCCACTGAGCAACCAAGCAATCAAGCAATCAAGCAACCCCCAGGCCTGTCGGTCATCTCTGGGGTCTTGTTGCATGCAACACTACAAATTGCAACCTTCATCTGACAATCCTTCCATTATCTCGCCCACTGGTGCATATTGTAGCCCGACGAATGCTACGACAGCCTGAGTCAGAAGAAGAGACGAACTCTATAGGACCAATGCAGTCGCTGCAACCCTCCGCCGGCAACGAGAGATAGCGGATAAGGCGAACGCACGAACGCACGATCGAACCAAAAACAGAATGCCTGTTTCTGGTTTCTGCAGGCTGAAGCACAAACCACGAACGCCGTCGGGTTCTTTACCTGGCTACCCCGGGCTTATAAGGCGAAAGCAAGTCATCGCGAGTGCTTGTTTTAGACCACAGCACAACGAGTTGGAGCGACGCAGCATTGTCGGGTCATCACGATGTTCACGATATCTGATCCTGGGGCGTGCTGCTCGCACGAGTCAGTCGGCTAGTAAGTACCTACCTACTTAGCCGTCCACTAGCGCGGTACCATGGCGTTGGCATCACGAGAGAACATTTCGAGACCCACTACCCATGTAGGTAGCCCGGCTCCTACACTCGACTTAGTACCTTAGGTACCAGTAGCTCGAACTTGTGCGTTCTCCACTCAGCTACTTTATTGAACATTAATTCAGTCTCTTCCCATTACATATAAACCTTACCTACATATATGTACCAGTTAGTTCACGCATTGGACCGATGCCCGACGAGTAGCAGTTACCAGTACTTCGTAGATGGCGTATTTCTCCAACATTGAATAAATATACTATCCCAAGCCAGCTTGAGCCTGCGGGTTGTCATCCGCTGCAGGCTACATGTAGGTACTTATTCAGCTCGGTACCCACCGCAGTCCTCGAGATACAGTACCTACAGTACGGATTGCTGGGTGGGCTGCCTATACAGTATGTACATATACATGTACATTGATGTAACTGGCAACGCGTGTGCAGTCCGCCACTGCCGCTGCAGCGTTGACGTCGAGCTCCAAGCTGTGACTCAACAACCTTGTGGAAGTGATGTATTACGTTTACTTACCGACTGTACTTCAGTGCAGGCGCATAGATTAAGTAGATACCTACTAGGTACCTAGTTTAGACGAGGTACAGCACACCTGATGTTTGCCGCTCGCTGTTCGCTTGCATTCCCTAACGCCGCTGTGTTGCCGTCGTCATCTTACCAGCACGACACGACAAATGTACTCCGTACTTCTCCCACCTCCTAATCATTACCAGTGCCGTGTTATAATCCTTGTCGTCCACCCGAGACTCTGGATGAAGTTGCTGGGTCTCGATACTAATAATCCCCATCCCCCATTCTTGTACATTATTATATGTTGTACAGTACAGTGAATTCTTATCCTTGGATTCACTATTGCTTTCGCCGGTCTGTCAGCTGATTAGCGCTGTGCACAGAATACAGCAAATACACCCCCCCGGCTCGTTGTGATCCTATCGACCCAAGATTCCTTGCAAGCCGTCTCCGGGTGCATCAGCGCTGGCATCTCTCACGCGATACCTACATAGCAGTGCATCACACACCATACATACCCGTACATCACGCACGGCGCGTGCAAGGCACGTACAGTCCACTTCCGCTTCCGTTTCCGCTCCTGCTCCTGCTCTGTTGCTGTCGCTGCCTCCTCTGCTCCTACTTTCCGAGAGGAGATCGCGAGCGCCGCTGCTCCAAGAGCCCGCCAAGGATCCTTGGTACCCACGAAATCGACAACGCGCAGTGCTCGCTGTACTCGCTGTACAGAGTATTCAGGTCACTATCCAGGTATCCAGGGCGCTCCACCACTCAGTCCCACCCATCCACCTTCCACCTGCACAACCCACAACCAGGACCAGCGCATCCATCCCCTGGTCCAGTTCAGTACCTACGCTACCGCCTGCGGCACCCACGCCTCCAGAAACAGACCCAGCATCTCCCTCATCCTTGCAGACTTGCCAATCATGAGCCAGGGCTTCTTGGGCCGGTGGTTTGCTGGGCATGCTGGCGCTGCCAATCCTACCGCTAGCACCCAGCCAGGCCGCTGCACCGACTGGTCCGACGCCAATCCGTCGTCACCTCTTAGCAGCCGTCGCGGGACCGATGAGACGACCAAGTCCAGGTCCAGGTCCAGGTCTAAGTACCAGTCACAGTCACACTCCCAGTCCCAGTCCCAGTCTCCAAGGACGGGCCAAAATAATAATCCTAACCTCCACGCTATCCATAATAATATTTCCCATCCCTCCTCTTCCTCCGCCTATCCTTCCTCCGCCGCCGCCGTTCTCGCTGTTGCTCTGACTGCTGCTCCCACTCCCGCCTCTTCACACTCCCTCTCCTCCCCTTCGCCCTCGCCACAGCCGAATACTCCTGTCGATCACTTCGGTCTGACTGATCGCATCGACTCGTCGGGTCTCTCACCCAAACCCATTCGCATTCCCAATCCACCCAACGTCCGCAACTCGCATTCCACATCGCCTGACCCTGCCGGTGATTTTGAACTCGAATTCTTGGCACCTCCCGACGACGACGGCTTTTTCAACGGTGTTGACGTCAATATGACTACCGGTCCCGCGCTGGACTCGGCCGTTGGCCGCAGTCGCCAGGACTCGTTTGTGAGTGCCGGCCCCAAGCCTATCTCGATGATCAACCCGAACCGCGAACATGCGAATCGAGGACGGCGCGAAAGCTTGGCAGGCAGCCTGATGAACGGGATGAGTTGGGGTGGCCTGTCTGTTGGAAGCTTCATTAGAGATGAGTAAGTCATTTTGCTGCCAAGCACCCTCTCTCTCTCGACATCTAAGACATGTATGGAGTCTCAGACATATCAAAGCTAACCGTTGATTCATATAGCCTTGCGATGACTGGTACTTCGCCATTCACCGGCGTTGCTCAGTCGCCGTCGTTCCATTCTAATTCGTACATCCCCAAGATGGAAGCCGAATACCTGCGCGACTTTGTATGCTGTGATCTCAAGCTGGATACAATGCACGATCTTCTGCGTCACTATGAGACGGTTCATACTGGGACGACTGTCCAAGGTAATCGAAATGGCAATGGTGTTCGCATGCCTCACAGACTCTCCGTTAGTAGCAGGCCTTCTATCTCCATGGGCTCCGGGCGCCCGGAATCACAGGGTTATCAGAATCAAGGCCAAATGGGCTTCGGCCAACAAAACCGGATAGCGGGGGCCAACGGCACTTCCGGCATGGGTTTCGGTAACCTGCATGGCGGTAGGCAATCGATGGGCATGGACTCCAATAAGCAGCCTCAGTTGAGCGGTATGCAATCTCACGATGACATGGACACCGTAGGTGACATGGAGATGGATGATGCTGTCGGGATGATGGAAATGGATGATAGCAGCCACAGAACAATTCAACAGACCCGCCAGCTATTTGGACAACAAAGACCACAACTGCAGCTAAACAGTTCAGGTTTGCCACAGGCCTTGCGAACCTCGCAACCACCAACGCCCGGTACCTCTGGCTTCGGCTATCAGAATAACCCGACCGTATCGTCCGTCAATACACCGACACTGACGACTAACCAATCCGGCATAGGTGGTGCGTCTGACGGCATGATCGATAGTTCCTCTCTTGACTTCATGGACCTGAATAGCGCGGTCGGGAATATAAACACATCAGCTTTGTCAGAGTACTTCATCCAAGACCCGGCGAAGAGATTATATAGCCCGAACGGCACCTCGGCCAACCAGCAACGGGCGCTTCAGCAGCAAATGGCACAATTCGGCCTGGATCAGAGTCAATTCCCTAACATCACCGACCCTACTCACCTGGCTGCGCTACAGAGAGCTATCGCGAACCCAGAGACATTTACAATGCCTCCGGAAGAAGACAAGCCTTTTAAGTGTCCTGTGATCGGATGCGAAAAAGCTTACAAGAACCAAAATGGCCTCAAGTAAGTTTTTCAGTTGCAGTGTATTTTTTAGTTTTGCCACGGGAGTGTGGTGTTAACCATGCATGCAGGTACCATAAACAACACGGTCACCAAAACCAGCAACTTCACGAAAATGGGGACGGTACTTTCTCAATCGTCAACCCGGAAACCTCCACACCATATCCTGGCGAGACCGGGATGGAGAAAGAGAAGCCTCACAAGTGCGAGTATTGCCATAAACGGTATAAAAACCTGAACGGATTAAAATATGTAAGCACCTCAACACGCTATATTCGAAACCACGAGGTACATTCCACTGACCATCTGCACAGCACAAACAACATTCATCGGCATGTGAAATCCAGGCCCAAGCAGCAAGCATCCGAGCAAATTTATCCAATAACCAGATGGCCTTTAATGTAGGCAACCTTACACATGGACTGCCTGGTATTGGCGAGGAGATGCAGATGTGAAGCAGTTATCTTCTCATCGATCCTGACACGAGTTTCTAGGGTTAAGTCGGGTGGTCGCGAATAATGTGCATTTGAACATCATCAAGCATATTGTCGAACGCCGACTAGACCGCCACCAGCCGACCCTCATAATTTGTTAAATTCTGTGAAACGAGGTCGGATTGTCGTTCCGAACTGGGTTGCATCGTCCCTTCCGCTCTAAATATTGCTCGTTTCGACTGTACACCATAGACTTTTACGCATAGACTGGATACCCCTTCCTCTGTCCCTTTTCCTTCTCATCGCTCTGAGTTCTGGGTACGGAAAAGCTCGCATTTCTCACTTTAGGCGTTTCTTCTTTTTTCGGCATAATGGTCTACTTACGAACAAGTTTTTCCCTTTACTTCAATTAGACGTCTACTAAATTCGGTCTTGCCACCTTCCGAGAGGTAGAGCTACGATTTATGACGATACAAATTAGGATGGATAGTTGCAATCGTCCGTCAGAATTACTTGTACCAAATAATTGGGAGAACAGAAAACGATGAATGGCATAGATAAAAGTATGGAAAGCCGGATACGGGATAAAATAAGACGGATGGTGTGAGGGTGCATATAGCGATGCGGTTGCATTTCGACCACACTCACCATCACACCTCCCTGAATATTTTCCTACAATAGATCACGGATCATTTTTCTCAAAGAGAGTGTCCCTAATGCCCCACGGCCCGTTCATGGCGAAAAGAACAGAACTTTTTGAACTCGTCTGCGTCATCTCGATACCAGGCCCAAGTTGTAACTCGCTAGTTGCGCGCCTTCCCACAAACAAAACGCTGTGAAATGCCTAAGTTTTACAATGCCTGATATCTACTTCTATTACGTCTAGACGACCAAAGTTCCGTCTTTTCTGGTTCGACTGCTGGTTTGGCTTAGTCATCACTCTGATTGATGTGAACAAGGAGAATAGGGATAGTGGAAGGCGTTGCACTAAAGCCGATATACTACTTGGATTCGCCTTTGTTTGGCATCGATCAAGTGTGATGATGTCTACTGCTTGTATTTGGTTGATATTAATTATGTAATCAGTTAGCCTTCTTCTCCTATAGCTTTGCAGTTTCGAAGCTTTCTTCATCTTTCTGATCAATGCATTGTTGTTGCCTCACTTACACATATCACGTTTCTATGTAGTTTATTATGGGTGCTAGTGCAGCTCTGGAAGCTAAATTAATTTGACCTGAGTCTAATTCGACTATTGCAGGGCTAAATAAGCCCACCGAATATAACTCGCGACGGACGGACGGGTCGAGGCACCACGTAGTCTGAGTCTGATCCGTCTAGCCCCGGACTGTGATGGCATTAACATTAATATGAACCGCCTCTCCTACGCTAAGGTTAGGCAATCAAAAAGAAAACGCCTGCCTGCTGGACGATTCCTACGGGATGCTAGACGGATGTCCCCTGTCCGTTCCGTCCCCAGCAAGTAAGTAAGTAGGTAAGTAAGTATCATTCGTTCATTTTGTATACGACTTTAACCCGCGAAAGGAAACGATGCACTTGTTAGCTAGAAGTTTGACGAGTCAGTCACGTCGGTCATGGCCGTCAATACGAGGAGATATGGCGTATCTTTGCCATTTCGTGTCGTTTTCACTGTGTCTCGCTGAGTCTTGGCTTCTGTAAACTGTGCGTTATAGGGAATGATATAAAAACGGAAAGGGGGGGAGACGAGACGAGAACATAAGTCGACAATACGAGCGAACTGATAAAACAATCATCCATTCGTCGTTTTCCTACGGAATCATAAAATACGCAGATGGGTTGAATAAATAAGGTTCGCTTGGGGCAGGAAGATTAAGAAATACATACATACAAACAAACATGCATACACCCTACGTACGAAGCTGATGATGAATCAATGACACGAGAGCCAAGCCACGAATGAACGAATGACACTCTATTCACACGTATATTGACTCTCCTTAGAGAAGTAGGTGGACTTAAAACATTGAATTGCCAATTCTTCATGAGCGGCATAATTCATCATCCTAGCTATAGACAGACAGAAAGACAGACAGACAAGGGATTAGTGCCACCCCTCTTCAACGCTGCGTTGCAGTACAGCAGCAGCGATACCCTAGCAGGTGGAAAGCTAGTTGAAAGAGGAAGACACCTAACCCAGCAACTGGATGCAGCAAAAACCACAACCCTGTCAGGATACCAACGCCGACACCGGGGTGACACACCCTTTGTAGGCCACTAAAAATAGCAAACACTCGAAGCAGAACTGTATGTAGACTAATGCGTGCCTTCATTCAACAATCAACTCCACGTAACGCCTGTTCTGGTTAAAAAAAGAAAAGAAAAAAACACCAAGACGCCTCCTGTCGTCGCCAGTCATAAGATTTCGTTCAGGAGAGAGAACGCCGAAATCGGTTCTACAAGGAGTAACATGATCCAGACCCTATATCAGCTGATCTTTGCGAGTATGTTCAAGCAAGATCCATGCCCTCAGAATCATTTTCGATGTCGGAGGGGATGGGGTGCGTGCGATCACTGCTAATGCTGTCTTTTCTGGCGACCCAGTTGTCGTTTCGGTTGCGGTAGCTGTCAACATAGTCTAGTTCCTCCCCAGCTATAACTCTGCCTTCCATATCGATCTCCTGTGATAGTTCAACCAGAGCCGCACGGGGTAGTCGCAAGAACCCTTGAGTGCGGACAATGCGGCCCCAATGTGTCAAGCAAAAAGTCGCGGCTCTTTTGCGCAACCAATCTTCGTTAGCTTGACCAGCACAGTACCAGATGATGCATGCATGATCGACATCGAGCTCCTTCGACAGCCTATTCACACAGAGGAGTCTGAGGTGGGGAATGTTGTACATGTTAGCCATGACCAAGAGCCCAGCCACGTCTGAGAGATCTGTGACTCCGTCATTTGCATGAATGCTATCCGTGTATAGGTAGAAAAGAAATGCTTTGACGACGGAATAAGGCTCAGGGATATGCATCTTTTTAGTGTGGAACTCGGCCATCTGCGCGTTGTAAAGGCGCGCGAAATGCGGCCAACGGGCTTGGAGAATGAGCTTGTGTACGTGAATTGGTGGGGATGTCGGAGCATCTGGTGCAAGCCAATTCTGATCATCTGGTACCTCCCCGGCACGAATGAGGCCTGAGCTCATCATATCGTCTTCCTCGTAATCGCCAGCAAGTGCAGTAATGATAAAGTCAGTTCCACTGCCTGTTTCTGGGGGCTGGTTGAAGAGTCTAGCAAGATCGAGACCCAACCCTTTTGACGGCTGTTCATGCACCCTGGCATGAGGGGGACGAGAGAGCTCTGACCGGGGTTCTGAGGCCAAGTTATTTCCGAGAAAGCCATATCGTCGCAGATCAACCTCCATGATGTCGCTCAAGTACTCCTCAAACCCATTCGGACCAATATCATTTGTAGCATCTGTCGGGCATCCCAGTAGCCAGGCTTTCGTGCCATCCTCATTCATAGTACAGTAATGCCAGCGAAACCCCGACTTAAAGATTTCGCGACCTTCCGCTAGTTTCTGCCATCGTAGGGAAGCTAGATCTAAAGCCGACAAGGAGCACTCCTTTGAGCCTGTCGTGGCGGCTGGTGTTAAGAAATCAAGTAGAGTACCCGAGGAGTAGATGTGGAAGTGCGTTCCCGGCACTTGGGAGGGCACACTAACACCAGAGACGAACTTCAACATTGACACTGCACCTGGTGCCATAGGGGCATATGTCTTGAGTTGGAATGAGGGTGTGTTGACCTGAGCTGTTCGCGAATTGGCAGCATATCCAGACGTGCCCACGATAGACGATGGGCCGATAGAATAGGTGGAGCGGGATGTGTCGGCTGCGCGGCTCATTACTACATGTCTGTCTGAGGTCGAACCTATGTGAGGTGGTGAATCGAAAGCAGGGCTCCCCTTAAGATCCAGCCACCACAATTCGCCCACCTTGTCCATGTCTCCGCTAAGACCCCCAAAGACCCAGACTCGATCGGCCCTGCACTGATTAGCGCGAAGAAAAAAGATAGCCAACAGGAAGCGACACGCACCATATATACGCAGAGTGATCGAAGCGTGGGACAAAGCGCCAGGATCTGGACCAGGTATATGTCTTTAGATCCAGGTAGCAGATATCGTCCAACACATAGCTATCATGGCCAGTTATACCACCAATGATAAACAATTTGTCCTCGTGGAGGACAGCCGCATGTCTCGCCCGACCTTTGGGTAGAGGGCCAGTCACCTGAGGTTGTATCCAGTGTGCTGTCTTCAGATCGAAGATGATGAGGTCCGAAAGATACGTGCGGTGCTCATTCTCGCCGCCAAAAACTAGCAGCTTATCGCCTTGGTACAGCGTCGCGGTATGTCCTATAATACAGGTCACTAATGAGCTTACTGCGCTTCGGCGCTTCGGTCTAGCAGCAGGACATACCCATTCTAACGCCGGGAATGTCACCGTAATTGTCCACCAGGCTCCATTGATGACTGCAGAGATCAAGCTTGAGGACGTGGTTATAGACTTCGTCAGTGTACTGATCGAAGCCTCCAAAGGCATAGATACTGTCGTTGCCGCAATAGGTCACAGAGGCGTTGACGAGACATGCCGGTCTCTGGCCGAGGGTTCGCGTGACCCGAGGCCGATAGCCGTCCATCATAGCCCTGTTCTTCGGCGGCGAGTTGGGCATTACAAATGTGTTTCCGGAGGAGGCAGCAGAGGGCGGGGTTGGCGCGTTCGAGGTCGAGGGGGTGAAGGAGGCGACAGAAAGAGTTGCCGAGGAGGTATGCGGGAAAGTGTTGGAGCCAACGGGGCCACCGAACAGAGATTGCGAAGCGGCGGATGGCGTCGCGGGATGTGCCATGGTCACAGGAAGCCGAACGGGATCGGTGGGCGGGGGAATGCGAAGTGTTGTCGCGATACTGGCCGGTTGCTTGCTATGCCACCACCATCACATGTGAGCGGGTGTTGGCAGCATCAACGAAGGACCGCAGACCACAAACCCGTTTTATAAATTATCGAGCAAGCAAAAAGTTGTGCACTATGTCGGGCGATGACGACTTGGTTTGGTGGATTTAGGTTCGAAGATGAGTTTGGGCTGTGAGCCGGGGCTGAGCGGATGGTTTGTGGTTTCCCTTTGGTACTATGTAGAGTCTACTACTGTAAGGATCTAATGTTGATAGGCGATCCTGCTGGTGGCCAGTGATAATGTAGGTCACATTTCGTTGTGGCAGTGCGGGTAGGGTGCGATGCAGGGGGGGAAATATAGTACCTACAGCGAATAGCGAGCCCCAGACGCTGTGAGCAGACGCTGTCAGCCCGACGAAAGGAAAAGGTGGGGAATTGTAAATGATTCACTCGGATTCATTTGCCGGAGATATTGTTCAGCTGCACAGTACGTGGGTACGTACTTAACCTAGTTAGGCCTACCGTAGGTACCCACCCAAAGCCCTCCTGCAGGTTGCAGCAGTGGATCTCACTGGCGGATCGCTAATTACAGTGGGGTTCGGGAAGGGGAAGGGCGACGCAGCTTGTTGCTGCATCAACGCCCCACCATGAATGTAAATAAAAAGGTAGCTCATCATGAACTGAATTATAGAGTTTTCTTCTTCGTCTCTCATCCATCATTCCATCTCTACAACCCCCTCTATCTCAAACCTCACTATCCCACTGCATATAACTACCAAAGTTAGCAACACTTGAGTCTCTTGGAGCTCAAATCTATCAGGCACTATGGCGTCTGCCGCAGTATCAACTCCCATCAAGTCCCACAAGGGTCTCTTCTCTTCCCGTGTCGCTGGCGGCCGGATGCCCCTCACGCCCTCCCCCACGTCAACGCGCAGCCAATTCCAAAGTCAACGTCAACTCTTCGCCACTACACACCCCGGAGAAATACCACGATGCCGCTCGTCTCAGCAAGCCGGTGTACAGCGGAAACATCTTCGCCAAGTCCTCCTCAAGATCGTCCCACCGCGATTCGCCCAAGAGCAACATTGCTCGCTGCGTGGCAACCCCACGGAAGGCCCTTGAATTGGGCGTGTCAGACTTTACCTTGATTGGTACAGGAAATACGAAGACCTCCCCCGTCACAAAGACCAAGAAGGCGCCTCTGCGCCAGAAGTCCAACAGGACTACTTTGACCTATGCCGCCGACCGATTCATTCCCAACCGCAGCAACAGCTCGGCCATCGCCAATGTCGGTTCCGGAAAGTTGACTGTCCCAGGCAGGTCGCGGCCAGGTACCGGTAATGGCGCTGGGTCTTCCTCCGTGCTGTCCGATGCTACAGATTCCGCTATTGCTTCTCTAGAAGGCCTGAGCCTGGATGATAACGACGAGGACTCGTCGAATTACACACGTCCTTCGCCGAATAGCGTCGCGTACCAGGATTCTTTGGCTAATGTTTGCGGTGTGAACCTCAAGACGAGGATTCTTGAGTTTAAGCCCGCCCCACCCGAATCCTCTAAGCCCATCGATCTCCGCCAGCAGTACAATCGACCCTTGAAGCCAGCCAGCGCCAGCTCCGCCCAGTTCAGACGGCGTATCGCAACTGCACCGGAACGTGTGTTAGATGCTCCTGGTCTAATTGATGACTACTACCTCAACCTGCTTGACTGGAGTTCGGGAAACCAGGTCGCTATTGGCTTAGAACGAAACGTGTACGTTTGGTCGGCTGATGAGGGTTCTGTCAGCTGTCTCTTGGAGACCACCCCCGACACCTACGTTAGCAGTGTTAAGTGGTCTGATGACGGCGCATACGTGGGCGTCGGTCTCGGCACAGGCGAGGTCCAGATCTGGGATGTGGCTGAAGGCTCCAAGATCCGCAGCATGTTTGGACATGACACCCGCGTTGGCGTGATGGGCTGGAACAAGCATCTCCTGTCCACCGGTGCCCGTAGCGGTCTTGTCTTCAACCACGACGTCCGTATTGCTGAGCACAAGGTTGCCGAGCTCGTCTCTCATACCTCTGAGGTGTGCGGACTCGAGTGGCGGTCCGATGGTGCTCAGCTCGCTACTGGCGGCAATGACAACCTCGTTTCGATATGGGACGCCCGTTCCTTGGCAGTTCCCAAATTCACCAAGACGAACCACAAGGCCGCTGTCAAAGCTCTCGCTTGGTGCCCCTGGAACATGAACTTGCTCGCCACTGGCGGCGGTTCATACGATCGTCACATCCACTTCTGGAACACGACTTCCGGCGCCCGCGTCAACAGCATCGATACCGGCTCTCAGGTTACCAGTCTTCGCTGGAGCACCAGCTACCGCGAGATCGTCAGCTCGAGCGGGTTCCCTGACAACTCTCTCAGCATCTGGAGCTATCCCACACTAGTTCGCAACGTCGAGATCCCGGCGCATGAGAGCCGTGTTCTTCACAGCTGCCTCAGCCCGGATGGACAGATGCTCGCAACTGCAGCTGCCGACGAGAGCTTAAAATTCTGGAAGATCTTTGAGAAGAAGGCTGGCTCTGCTGGAGGCATTGGTGCGGGTGCCTCGTCTGGCAAGGCCGAGATGGCTAAGCAAATGACAATCCGATAAGCGACTTCTTATCCGAGTGGCCTCGGCAGCTACGGCGAACAT
This sequence comes from Xylaria polymorpha, assembly GCA_003426235.1. Taxonomy (NCBI): domain Eukaryota; kingdom Fungi; phylum Ascomycota; class Sordariomycetes; order Xylariales; family Xylariaceae; genus Xylaria; species Xylaria polymorpha. The sequence goes on along the minus strand of NQIM01000004.1, from coordinate 117,699 downwards.
AACAGTAGGTAACCGTTTCGTTCTAGCATTGTCTGGTACCGGCGATTTAGGGTCACTTTAGCGCGGCGTTGGGGATTCTTGCCACAATTTGACGATATTCCCACGCGATCGAGATTTGGTCATGAGCTACGACACGGAAAACGCCAACAGAGGAGGTCCTTGCATGGATTATCACTAAGAATTTGTATTATAATACCGAGGAGCTGGCGTACGCCCTCCGTTGTTTTCGGCGAGGTAGTAGTAGAAGGAACAGCAGACACGGCGGGTTGACCGTGTCCACCAGAGGTAGATTAAGTAGTCAACATGTCAATATGATACGGTGGCCTACAACTAGAAACTCGAGCCGATTTGACCGTGAACAAATTGCGAAGAATGTTGAATTGGAGCCTAAAGTAAAACAGTGTGGTAACGTATAATCACGTAATGTGACGAAAGACTGTTTGCAGCAACAGCGCCCCGATTGATTGCTTGATGGCATGTGAAGTTCTAAATTCATTTGCTGTTACATTGTAGGTACCTTACCTGCCTTATCTTATCGGGCTAGGTCGGGGATATGGCATTAGCTAAGCAGGCAAATGACGCTACGGAGCATTTCCTTAGGAATTAACAGGACCTAGGGAACTTGACCACTACCTACTATTACCTACCTAGGTACTCGTAGCATCCACCAGCGCCATCGCCAACAACCAAGGCCGCTACACACACCAAGAACTACGGGCAATCAGATGCACAGATGCACAGAAACACATTAGAGATACTGAGAAATTGAGCGAGCCACCTGCAGGACTTTGGGTCTCGCGCAAGCGTGAGCGCACGAGGGGAGGAGTTCAGGCCGAAGCCACCCGATCAGTGCTGGCACCGTCTACTCAAGGTTGCATCCCAGTACCGTCATCTCAACATTAACCATCTCTCCCTGCCGCACTCCAACACAACACGACTATCGCCTTACTGATCGCAGCCCACCGCCGGTTGCTGCATTGCTCGTCTTTGGCTTGTTAGGTCTGTCTGCAATACTAGGAAGACCGACCGACGGGGAATACGTAGTTTTGTTATTCTAGCCACGCATCTCCTCCCCTCTCAGAATCACCAATAACCAATCAGCCCATCAGAGCAACTCGCGCAGCCAGCACCCAGCGACTCAGCGACCAACATGTCGAACACACAGGTCGGCGGCGTCTACCAACAGATCATCAACGATGTGATTGCGGCGTCGCGTGTTGATTTCGAGGAAGGCGGTATTGACGAGACAATCCTGGAGCAGCTAAAGAAGGTAAGCAGCATACGTACTCTCTTCCTCGTTCTCGTGCATCGACAATTCCCTGCGCCTTCAAGCAAGTGATGGCGTTCTCCTTTGAAAGTCTATCACCTCAACATGCATGCGTTTGCAAGGCGTTTCAAAATGCTTGAGATATCAGAGTTTGCGTGTGGTGTTGGCTGTCTGCACTCTCCTTTGTTCTCCCGGAGACCAGATAGTCGGTCAGCCGAGGGTAGTGAGAACCGGCGAGTTAGGCAGAGGGGCGGGCAGCACTATTTGGGGCTTTTATCCCTTCGCCACCGACAATCGAGCCTGGATGACTCAGACCCCCTTCATTGGCTTGTTTTAGCATTCAACCCCACTATCTTTCACGTGCTCCACTTGCTCTAGGCCCTCCACCTTTTCACCCTACACCTTACACCCTATTTCACGTCTCCTACCCTGTAGCCTTGCTCAGCTCATAATAAGGCTACACCAAGGACTATTCGTCCCATAAACCTTAATCTACTTATTTTACTTGTACAAGACAACAGATTCCAAGACTGACGCAATACAATACAGGGCTGGCAAAAGAAGCTCTCACAACAACAGCTTGCTGTCTTCCCCTGGGATCCCAAGCCTGATCCACCCCCAGCTCCCGTCACCACTGCTCCAGCACCCCAACCAATCCCTGGACCGTCTGTGCCTTTGCCCGCTGCTAATGGCAATGGTTATGCTCAACCGCAGCAGCCCGCACCCCAGGCTGTGCCCATCCCCATGCCGGTTGGTCAACCGGCCGGCGATGCACGCATCAAGACGGAGCCAGCGGTGAAGATAGAGCCTGGCCTTGAGGGCAATCAGATGTCTCAACCTATCTCCCAGGGGGACATGAATAACATTGCTCAGCAGCGTGTTATTGCCCAGCTGCAGAATCAATATGGCGATCGAGCAGCTGCATCCATCAACAAGTTGAGAGAACAACCTGGTGGCGGCGTTGCGCAGCCACAAAATCAACAGAGAATGGCGAATCCATCAATGCCCCAAGCATATCCTGGCCAGTACCAGAATAACCCTCAGCAGCAATATCGACCAAACACACTTCATAACCCCGCGGCACAGCAGCAGCAGCAACAGCAGCAGCAGCGTGCCGCTATGGCCAATGGTCAACGACTGCCTCATTCTCAGGTTGATGGAGCTAGCGAGAATGACGATCAAGTCGGAATTCTGCTTCATCAGGCCCGTAACGGCGAAACAACCGAGGTAGGTCGAGTGGAGATAGATCGACTGCTTCATGCACAGATTGCCGCAAGAGCCAAGGCTATGGAGGGAGGTGGTCTGATGCTACCGCTCAAACGTACCAATAAGGGCAAGGCCATTTCCTATCACAAGTCGAGTACTGGTGCCGGGCCATCTCAGTTCGATGGGCCTGATGACGATCTCAAGGATGAAGACCATGCTGATAGCGATGAGGATGCGATCAACTCCGATCTTGATGATCCCGATGACAATGTCGAGGATAATGAAGATGACGAGGAAGGAGGTCAGATCATGCTATGCATGTATGACAAGGTGCAGCGCGTGAAGAACAAGTGGTACGTTTTTATTCCTATATGTATTTGATGCTTTACTAATCCCCTTCAAGGAAGTGCGTTCTCAAGGATGGCGTTCTCAACGTCAATGGAAAAGATTATGTTTTCCACAAGGCGACTGGTGAATACGAATGGTAATCCAACAGTAGGGGTTACCATGACCTCGCTAGCAACTGTTCACGTATGATCAGGTTACCGGAGGTTGCATACATAAGATATGCCAGTCCGTCACTACTGGAATAAGTGGTTACTAGTACCAGACATTTGACTGGATCTTGACCCGGTTAAGCCAAGTAAAGGGTCTTTCACGCGGCTTTAGACACCTTGCTATTATGAAGGATGCGAAAGAGACCGATTGGGTGAATCTTATGCCTTCGTTTCCTATTTGGTATACACTCATGTCTACGAGCTGAGTTTTACGTTTGGCATGTTGCCAGGAGAATGTCTTCACGAGACAAGCCCGCTTTTTCCCCCTTCTCTATTTCTTGTCAGGCGTAAGGGAAAAGGGGGTTTCTTTTAGACTCAAGTCCGCGGACAGAAGAAAGTGGTATGTGAGCTAAACAGCGTTTGCGCCACGTCACGGACAGACGGAGGGCGTCCCAGCAAGCATACCGGAATGCTATATGTATGGTGTATAGACAAATGCGAATTGTTGTTTATGAATCTCTCGGGTATTATTTTGCTGTGAGAAGGCTAATGCTAATGCGATCTGAGGGTAAATGCTACGCGAGAATGCATCTCTGAAACGTGATATGGGATACTCTTATCATAAGAGTGTATTAGCTTCCAACTGTGTTCTACCATACCGTCATCATATCATGCTTGCTTTTTCGTGTACGTTTCTTTCCGGGTTGAGGTGAGATGGGCCGTCTTTTCTGAGCAGGTATTGCGAGAAATATTGTAGTTGTTGGTTGCTACTATCCTGTGGTACACCTTGCGAGAGAAGAGATTTATTGATGACGACGGATGTGAAAATATTAGATTTGGTGACGATATTATGTCATGAGAGCGAGTGGGATCGATTCAAGAGAGGTTAGCGACTTCTATTAGATGCGACATTCCGTTAGCTGTTTCGTTAGCTCGCAGTGTCATCATGATATAAATACTATCGGCGTAATAGGGAAAGGTGTAGATCAGAGCAGAGACTATAGATTTCGGGGTTGCTTCTTTGCTTCTTTACTTCCGGCTTAGACCGCCGCCTCCTTACCGCTAGCTATCTTCTTCTGAATTCCTTCCAGTTTCTGTCCCCTTTTCGACTTTACTACTCGTAAGAGTGATCATTTTCAGGCCTGAGATGGTTTGTTTTCATCAAGGAGAAGCGGCGAGGGATTTGGTAGAACTCGGAATTCTGAGTGTGTATTCCAGCAGGGTCTTGGATTATCATTCGTAAGCATCACCAAAGGTGTACTAACTATCTAAGACATAATGCGTCGACTTCGGTTTCGTTTTTACATCACTGGTTCATGAAATATGCTAGGAGCCCGTCTGGACGTAAGTCTAAGTGTGATATTGTCTATGACAAGCAACGTAAAGTTATAAGAAGCTACGTAGTCGATTTCAAGGAGTCGATTAGTTTTGCTCATACCGATACCCGTTCGTAAGCGCAAGGGCTAAATGGAAAATTTCTCGTCATTGGCTTACCTGCTCATGCTTTTTGCATTTAACACGTGGGGTTTTCATTTCGTGATGTCTCACTCTACATTTATGATTGTCTCTCTAGCTACTTAGCTGCAGGCCGTTTGCTGGATCCCCTCTCTCACAACTACGCCACAAGAGCCGCAATGGAGCCCACCTGAGTCACAGGGGTAGAAATATAATTCAATAGAATGATTATCAAAATCAAAGCGGGCGTGTAGTCAAGGTGCAAAAGTCGGCTTCACAACAGTGACCAGCAAGCAGTAAAGCAATTTGTGTGTCTTGGCAACGGGGGTAAGACATGATTGTTCCATCTAATGTGATATAATCATCGTGCAACCACTTTTGTGACGGTGATACTTACTTACCCGCAAAGAGCGGGCCGGCAGAAGGGCGTTGCGTTGCGAACTCGGACCTTCACCCTACCTACCTAGTTTCATATGGCTCTCGGCGAAACGGGTGTTATGATGTGTCGGTGTGGATGAAGCCCAATGCTATAGTAACCACAGTCGAGCAACGTCCGGCGGCAAGGTGCAACCAACAACCGTGGCGATTGTGGCCTTTTCTGTGTCTCCGGCGCTTCGTGCATGCGAGAAGCGGATCACGCGAGGGCCCCAATTTGCTTCTTGCTTTTCTGGCGGCTCGCGCGTAGGGATGGGTCGGTTGAGTGAAACGGCCCTCTCGTAACTCCAAAACTTGAGACATCTGTTTCTTCGAACCTGTAGTTACACCGCTTATTTTCTTTTCCGGGCCCAGCGCCATGGATCACGGGTCTCCATCAACCCCCTTAGCCGTGGTGCCCAACATTTACTTACCGGGCCGGATATCGCTTATGTGTGCTTGTCTCGGTAGTCTATCTGACCTGGTTGAGCTTTGCTTATCATCGTTCGAAATGCAAGGGGGATTTCTTAGTCAGGAGTCTGTCTCGCAGGAGGGGTCATACACCGACATCGTTAAACGAGGTCCCGACAGACTGGCACCATCATCCTTCGCTCAACTCCACCATGTCTTGTGATGTTGTAGGCGCTGGGTCGTCATGATACGGTTTCGCGCTAGGCCGTGCCAGCCGGCTCAACATAAGCACTAGTAAGGTTAAAGAATGAAGGGCGGTGTTACCACTGCGGTATACGTCGATACCGGATGGGTCATGATAGGCGCGTCCTTTGAAACGGCATAAACACGGAACGAATAACATGGGTCATCCATCCTATGCTATGTAGTATTGCCACGTCAAGTATCTCTTTCGAACCTATAATGAATCATATCAACCGCTTGACAGGCGTTGGTCTTCGCCAGAGCTCTTGGCGCTCGTAATGATACCAAAGGGATGATTCAAAGAGATTGCTCGGCTGAAAGAGGGAAACCGCACCTAGCTCGACGCAACCTAACGGCACGGGATTGGCCGATATTTCTGAAAGCAAGATTCCGCGAGGTTGGGAAGATCCGGGGCTTTCATGGCCGATCCGGGTCGGTATGAGGGAGGAGGGGCTTAGGTATGCATAACCTAAGTCATGTGTGGATCTCTGGCCATCGTGTGAGTTATGTTGACCCGAGTCAGCAAACTAAAACCCCGATGTTCCGATGTTCATCCCTTCGGGAAAGGCGAATAGGACGAAAGCCTGTTATGAGCCACAGGATTTATACCTAGTAAAGTAAAATGGTCACATGGCGTATAGCGCGCACAAACTAGGTAGGTACAGCGTAATAAGCAGACGACCTCGAGTCTCTGCGCCCATTTTCCTACTACAAAGCTCTCGCTTTGACCTCATGCCCACACGCACGGTGGCCCAGACTACTGTAAGTCTAGCATACACACCTTGTGAGATAATCAATGCAGAACGCCCTAGGGTTAGCTGGGCATTGCTTTGCCTAGAATGTGCGCGTACGTAGAGGAGTGCGTGAAGTGAAGAAGACACGCAAATCCCTAAGACCAGATACGGCCAGGATGACATAGTGTATTGAGTCGGTGGAAGAGAAGAAGAGTGAGAATCTGTTTTAGCTGAGGATGGTTGGCGGAAGTGCTGGTACGGTACGAAATGAGGTTACCCGACAGAGTGGCACGCTAACGGCGTAGCCAATCAGCTCGCGATGCTCTCGGACCTCCTATCCCAGTCTGGCAGTTCAGCATCCATCACTAAAATCTGCAGCCGGCAATTACACTAGGTAACCTTAGGTGTTTTAGTAAGGGTTAACCGTTTTGGGCCGCCGCGCCAACCCGTACAGTATAGTCGACGCCCCCTGTACCTATCTAGTCCTGGATCTAGTGTGGTGCGTAGGATTCTTTTTCTTCTCGGGGTGTGTCGTTATAATATGTCGTCTTGCTGACTTCTTCTCACTACTGTACTGCTTACTTACCTACAGTACATAGGTATGTACTCAGCTGAGCTTGAGTGAACTCCACCTACAGAGTCGTAGTCGTAATGCGAGTCCCGGCCCCTCCTCATCTCCCCGGGTTCGTCGTAACACCGGCCATCCGTTGTGTTTCTTGTTGGTCGCTGTTTGCATTGTGCGCTGGCCAGTGACAATGCCCACTTGAATGAGGTCATGGCCGCTTCCAGTGGCCGAGACTCATTGCCAAGCTGATACATTGCTATCTGACGTGGCGGGTGATACTTACCTCGATATATAGATCAGGGTACCGATAACATATGGAAACCCGCGATATTGATTGGCCCCCCAATGTCATTCGCAGATGCGAGTGGCATCCTGTATGGAATAAAATGCCTTTGCCCCAGAGATCAACATACCCCACGAGTATAGGGTGCATTCTTGCGAGATGCGCAAAGACATATGCGAAGAAGTTGAAAGTCGGCAGCCCCTTAAACTCGACTTAGGGTGGTCCTCTTGGCGTCACACACATGCACTTGAGTAATGAAGTGCATATGAAGCTATATTAGTATTGTTCGATACGAAGCACGGCTTGCTAGTTCTGTCGTAATCTTGTCTTTCTGCCCTTGTCGACTCGTGGGACTAGGGTATCATGTTGTGTAGTAAAATGCTATCGTAACATCGAGATTGCGTCTCAATATTTACTTGTACATTGAGATTATAGACAGTCACAACTGCATCGATCATCCGCTACCAAACCTGTAAATAGCCCATCATTGGAACGCGGGTAATCGATATCAACTTAGCAAGGTGAAAAACAGGTGTTCGCGAAATTCTTAACATATGGTTTAATGTTATGAAAGTTGTCTGTTCGCCGCTTAATTAAGCCCTGTGAGCCTGACCCTTTACCAATAGGATTCCACATCTCATTTAGGGGGCTTTCTGCTACTTAACAAAGGGATGGAATATGGAATTGCATCGAAGTAGGGTAAGTTTATATGTACTCACTGTCATTATGAATACTTCAATATTACCCCCCATCATGTCGCACCTTTCGATATATGAAGAGCCACACTAAGACACAGTGATTACTATAAACTCGGAGCTCTAAGAGTCGACGACTTACCTATCGTCTTTCAAACGAACCCAGGCTTGGCCAACAAGAGTTTCGCAACGTGGTTCTTGCTAAACTAGTGAGTGACGTGGTGTTTCCCCTAACACGGACATCTGATCTGTGGGCTTATGCGACATGTAATTACACTGTTCTTCCTGTCTGAGTACAGGGAACGTGATCTAGTTTTATTGACGAGAGAATTTCACTAGTTACATAGTCAGTGGGGATACAAGGGGAGCCTGGGTATTGCTTACCGAGCTGCCGGGAGAGGGACGATTTGTTCATTGGTTGCAAGTGAAGAGATGGTGTTCCCCATCCGCTTTCTGGGCCATTGAGAGATACATATCCCGTCCATGTACATGTACGCCAAGACACAAATGAGATACATGTTGAGTACGTGTATCGGCTCTAGTTGAATCGTCTTGTCGTCGGCAACTAGACTTGCCTCCTCCACCGTTCGTTGCTTCCAGGCCGGTCGGCAAGGGCATGCGGCGTCGAACTAGGGGATAAACATAAATACAGTATTTACATATGTTCTACCTTCGACCCGTCTTCCCCTGAAACCGTATTGTAGTCTTGGGCAAGGTGCGTAAATCGCCTTGTTGTGAGCCAACAAACGAGAATGTTGCTCATGTTTATCTTGATCTAACAAGAGCAAGATTGGAAACTAGAACCCCCTGTAGTTATTCATCTCGTAGGAGGTTAGCAAACCTAACAGATAAGTATGAATAATCCGTGAGACTGATTGAAGCTTGGAGGTTGGAGAGGTGGTGGCCTTAGTGAATGATCTACGGTGATGGGCAACGTGCAGCTGCTGCACATTTGAAGTTGCACAGGTCAAGAAACAAAAAACTGATCGTCAAATGGAGAGCGTTACCTTTCCATATACGTTAGAAATGAAATGGACTTTTGGATTATTCAGAATCGCGCGTTCGGATATCAATATCTGGTACAAGGCGTGTATCAAAACAGCCTTCTGTGGTACAGAAACGGCGCAGCCTCTAACGGTCCACAGGGTCAGGGAGAGTAACCACCTATGCCAACCTGGTGTTGTCACACTGCATGGACCGTAGCAGTCTCACTGACAAGACCATGGTAGTGTTTCTACCGAATGTACATTCTAGAGCACTTCTAGTAGCACTGCGTAGTGCCTTTCCCTTCGTGGCGAGAATCACAGAGTTCGTCTGTGAGGCTCTTCACCCCTTCTAGCTAGTTAGAACGGTCAATTCAACTTAGTAACGTCAGCCCAGCTAGCTTGCTCATTAATACTAGCTCACCATGACGCCTCCGGAGCCGCAACTTTGGTATTGTCGGCGGAGCTGAGCAGCTGAAGCCCAAGTTTAGCGCTACTTATCGACTCCCCGAGACACTGGTGTTGGCATTGGCAAGACGAGATGGGGCTTTCGTTCTGAGATAGATGGATGGTCGCATTGCATGACACTTGGAGGTAGCAAGTACAGCTCGTTGTACCAACTCTTTGCCAGGATGACCCCCCAATATGAGACCCGAGAAACGGTTTATTGGCGGGACGTCCCGGCGGTGTGGATATCCCCGTCCGGTTTGTACCTTGACAAGCCTATGTCTCCGCGGATAAGGACTAGAAATACCTACTGATGCATTTTGACTGCCTCGGAGCCCATGCTCGATGGCCGGGCCTGGGGTCGTTGGAAACCAAAAATGCAGTTCGATTGAAGCTTGAGGGCTCGAGAGAAGGAGCTGTTCTGTCGGGACCCTCTGAACTACCTGGGTAGATAGATAGATGTATTACCGACGGATTGGCACCCCTCCATGCCGTGTATAACGCATTCGAAGCAATATGCCACTACAAGCTTGTGCTACTTTTTCTCGCGCTAAAATATTGCCTCTGCTAGTGCTCGTACTGGTTGCCTTAGCGTATATGTAGACACTCCTCTCCATATATTTCGAAGACCAGAGTCACTCCGGGGTGGTATCCGGTAGGTAATCCGGGAAAGTCCAATATCCTGATGCTTTGTTAAATCGACACATCATTCTTAGATCTATCGGTTGGAGCGAGTCGAGCCATACTTTGTTTCGCGGGCCGGCAACCCCAGGGCTAATTGCTATGGTAGCTGTCCTGGTGTTGTAGTTGTTGAACGAATGTCACGTCGTGCTCGACCCTAGACACATAAGACACATCGTTCGTTGCCGGAAGGGCTTACACGCACATGTGTATCGTATGAACATGGGGTCCGGACACGGCGCCGCCTACCTGCACGCGTCAAGCTAGTAGCCTGGGCAGTCGGACAACTCAGTCAAACCACGAAGAGCAGGTGATGATGGAGTACCAACAATGCGTTAAGGAGTGTGGAAGCACTTGTCTCAGTAACATGAATCTTATGACTTACGACTTATCTACCTACCTTTTGGTAGGGCATAGAAAGCCACTCTATACATATGTATGTCTTGCGCGAGCTTCTTGCTGCGAAACTTGGATATAAATGCTGGAAATAGAGTTTCTGATAACCGGGAAACCGAAACTTTGTTCCTCTCCTCATCAGGGTACTCGGGCAAGGTTACGTAGGTGGGTGGCCGAAGATGCTATCAATATTGAGTATGAGATACATAGTTAGGTAGGTACCTGTCTAGGAGGTAGGTAGCTTGAACATACCTCCAGCCTGTACATGTATGCCATTCTTTCATTGTTCTGGTCATCATCGGTGCACGTGCTAGCCAGGAAGTGCCTGATCCTGCCCAGGTGTGTTGCAGCTACATACATATGTAACTAAGGGGAGTGAGATACTACACTACCTACTTTACCTACCTCCCTCCCTACCTACCTACAGTATGCCTTTGTACTTGGCGCACTTCCGACATTTTATATACCTTTCCTTATATGGCTAGCTTAGAAGTTTCTAGCTACATGCTCGCAGGTCTCCTGTTTTAGGTACATGGCATGTATGTATGGCTGCTGCAGTGTTCCATCGGTATGCTGTACCATCGTCTACCTTGAGTACAGTAGGTACTTTAGGTCCAACATTGCTTCATCATGTGGGTTCATCGGGTGTTTCCTTCCAAGGTTCTGTTTTAAGGACATGGACTAAAAGTACTAGTACTACCTAGTATAGGTAGTAGTTGCGTTGCATAAAACCAACAAGGTAGGGTCCAAGTAACCATGATGGGTGTATTGAAACATGAAGTGATATTTTATATGTCGGCAAACCTCATCGAGTACACCTGGGCATCGAGTTGAGTATACCTACTTACTTAAATTTATTTGAAATAAACATTGGTCTTACTTATGGGTGCGTAAGTATAGAACCTTCTCTAATACGTTCTTTTGAATATGATACCTAGTAGGTATAGTGTAGGTTCTGAGTTGGTAGGATTCCCTCTTATAGCACCGCTACCTATATAGTACCTGCTTCCGATCACTCGTCTGGCGTGATCTAAAAGACTTGTATGTACCTACCTACCTATGTAGACAGGCAGGGAGAAACGTTTTTGTGCCCTATCGTACACGCGCTACTGCAGGTCATTACCAGCGGGTACTGAAGAACCTAGAAGCCAGTACTTTCGGCCACGGCCTACATCTAACAGTATTGGCCTAACCTGGTTTAAGTAAAGACCCAAACTGACCGCCTTAAGATCTCTTTTCTCTTTGCTCGAGGACCGGAATGATGACCTGCGTGCTACCTAACATAGCTATGTAGCTGTTAGTCTGTCCTGCCTACATAGGCAGTCTCGGCGATGAGATTTACCCATCAGAGAACCAAGCAACCATGATGATGTACGGAGTACTGGCATGGCATAGGTACCCACTCGAGTCGGGATAGGCCACTGCTCAAGTTGCGCGTGCGTTAGGTAGTGCCATGGGTCGATGGGTTGGTTAGCGTATCCCGTCCCGCACCTACTGCGTTTCGGCTGCATCCATGTGTGTAAGTGTAGATACCGCCCAGGATGCCCGTCCAGGACTTAGTGTAGCACCACTGGCAGCAGCGAGACCGACCTAAGCCCTGTTAAGTCGACACCTTGTTGCCGCACGTCCCACCAATGTACTCTGTAGTCGCTATACCTGCACCCCGAATTTCCCACCGCTACCTACCTCTACCTTGCCATCCAACCATCCAGCCATCCAACCTACAGTACCTACCTACCAACCGTGGCTCCCCCACTGTCACCACCAAGCCAAATCAAATCAAACCCAATCTTTCCAACAACCTTCCTTGCTCAACCTTTTCGCGACCCCGACATAATAATATTAAGCCGTCTTGATTTGTACTTAAATATTGGACTTTGCTCGCCTCGACACCTACCTCTCCCACGTCTTCTCCCCCGGTCTCACTCACGACATCCCATCTCATCTCTCTAGTCTCTCTAATTCTGTCGTTCCCGCCGCGCCGCTTGCTCTTCCAACTCCTCCATGCCTTGATCTGTTCTGCTCTACCATACGTATCGTCAACCTCTACCCCGTTCTGCGGCGCCTGTCCGCTCGTGCCTTATGTATTGGTTCCCTATACCCGTGCTTCCACGACATCCTCGAGGCCTTCCTAGCTGGTGTACACTTAACTCGAGCCCGATCTAACCCCCCGCCGGCTCTTCTTCAGCTGCTTGTACAACCGCTCATAACTATCGCCGCGTCCGCCGACCCTGGGTAGCGGAAATACCACCCAGCGCATGCCGAAACTCGGTGTGCTGGATTTGAATTGGCCATGGCTTATAACGGTATCCATAGGTACGCTGGCTTGGACGCGGAGCTACAGTCTTCACTTTCGCTTTGTTTGTGGATCTAACATGAATACTTGCAGTACTACAACCACAACGACCATGGCCCAACCGAACGACACCAATTGGTGGGAATGGTACACTTCGCGTTGGGGCAGATATTATGGCACATTTAGGCCGGGCAGGTACCTGTTACCCTGTGATGATGTAAGCAGGAAATCCATGAACCCGTCCCTAGCCTTCTGTTGACGTTTCAATTGCAGCTCGAATGCGATAGACTAGATATTATGCACAAGTTTTTTTGGTGGCTAGGCAATTTGAAGAATTTTCGGGCCTCCATACGTACCGGCTACCCGATCAACCTAGAGTCTTGGACTTAGGTTGTGGCACAGGCATCTGGTCAATTGATATAGCTGAGTTGGTGAAAACCGGTTCCATATTTTGTGATCTCATTCTGACGATAGTTAGTCGCCATGGCGGACGAGGTCATATCGAAGGCTGGGACCTTAACCTAACACAACCCGAAGCGTAAGCACCCCCTAAAAAGAAAAAACCTATTGTGACATGAACTTCATACTAAAAATATAATTGCAGAATCCCGCCCAATGTTTCGTTCCATCGTCGTGATGTAGAGGATCCTTGGGTAATGGTTGAACAAAATTCGTTCGATTTGATTCATATGCGTATGCTTAATGGGAGCATAGAAAATTGGCCGCGCCTTTACCGCCAAGTATTCAAGTATGTTTTTCGTTTTGCAGCCGTCACTTTTTTATATCCCTCTAATAATACTATCCATTAGACATCTAAAGCCCGGCACTGGCTTCCTGGAGCACGTAGAAATCGATTGGCGTCCGCAGTCTGAGGGCGACCCAAGACCATTGGCCGAATCAAGGCTTATGGAATGGTCCAAGAAGGTACACCAAGGTTTCGCACGTGCCGGGAAGAATTTGGAAATGGACCCCAATACGAAAGGAATCCTTGAAGACATCGGCTTTAGTGTCGAACACAGAAAGATACCCATAGCCTTGAACCCTTGGCCAGAGGACGAGCATAAGAAGGAGATAGCCAGGTGGTTTAATCTCGGATTAAACCAGGGCTTAGACGCAATGACCTTTGAATCTGTCATAAATTATATGGGTGTTCCGGAACCAGAGGTGCGTGACCTCATTGAAAGAGTGAAAGAGGACATGTGTAGACGTGAATGGCGGACGTATTGCACATTGTGAGTATATTTCACCACTAACCGTTTAACGCTTATACTAACACAATTAACAGGCATATCTATGTGGCTCGGCGACCCCTATTGCCCGGTCGACAAGCTTGAAGACCTTGCAGGTACTTCTAGTCTGCCCACCAGTTTGGTAGACTCAACAGCCGATGCGCCCCAGAGCTGCATACGGTATGGGGCTAGCTGCTGAGGTCAGCCGTGGCTTCACAACCGTCCACTCCATCATTTGCCTCACCTTAGGGTCCCGACGGGATGGATCGGCTCTGTTGCGAACAGAGGGCCAGTCAATACACGCCACCGGAGAGCCTGGCTAGTATAATGAGCAGGTTGACTTGACTTAGAACCTGGACGGTAGATTGTCGGCCCACATATTGCTGGGCACAATACAGTAATATCGAGGGTATCTCGAAGCAGCATATGCTACCAATAGGCGACTTACCCTGATTGGCTATGCTACTATGCATTTCTCAATACGGACGCACTCTTCTCCATGCGCAATGTGTCCTCGTCAGCGCTACGACCATACAGATCTTTCCACCGTCAGCTCTACATACCAACATAGGATTGAAACAGCATCCGATGTTACATGACTGCATGAGGTCGTATCAGCTTTTCCCTTCGGGACGAATCATGTTGTTTTAGGTGGCGCACTGCCCCTCACTTTCCATAGACGAGAACGTCGACGATTCCCCGGGCCTTAAACGGTTGGTAGAGCCAGTAATGGGAAGCCATTGGAGCTTGCGTAGGCTTAGGTACAGCTACCACCCTCCTCGTGGCATTCGGCGCAGTTCCATGCTTTCGGCATGCATCGTCAACTCTTTGCTACCGCCAACGAAACGTCTACAAGATGTGATACGGTGTGAATTAGCCCAAACCACGACAATCCTCAATTTAGGGAACGACCCTCACCGGGTAATTCGACCCCGCTCAATATTTAATTCGAGCAAATGAATTTGCTTGCGGAGGAGAGCAAGCACGATTTTGGGCACATGTACAGTAGTAGAAGGCCCCGCATTAAAAGCGTAGGGACCAGTCGATCATGGAACGACCTGCAGTTGATCACCAGCAACTAGACTCTGATGTCCCGCGTCATTATAGTCGATTACAAATGGAGGCCCTCCGTATTCGTGGTAATAAATACTTATTGGGTCTACATCTTGTTCACAATAATCTCACTAACTTAGAGCACCCTTGTCTCCAACTTTCCTGTGCTGATATGATTGGATTGTTCCTATGTATTCTGGACTATCGCCACCACGCTGTTAGAATTAGCAAGGTTCTAGGTTAAGTTAGCTAGCTACCCATACCAAATGACAATGCCGTAGGCTACATTCTGGGTCGCTCTTGTTGTGAAATACTTGCAGAATAGAAATCTCGTAACGATGACGAACTCGAGCACTACCAGTTTATGTTAATTAATAATTGTAACAGTGTATTTAGTAGCACCACAAGACATTACACGATATTTTATAAATGCTATTTCACTAGATACATAATATCTTTGGGCTACAAACCAATAGGCCCTCAGCATTAGTTTCTGTTATAGGGCTGCAACCCAACTTTTCAAGTTCCGGGTAGACCTTAGGCTCTTATGAATTAGCGACTTAAAACCATAAGCGTGATCTCGTCCTATGTACTAAACTTCAACATATCATATCAAATTATTACTGGCGCAACGCTATATCTTTACGGGCAGCTCTTGATGGCGGCTCGACGTTCCCCTGTCCCGAGCAGTCAGTGCTCCCTTCCGAGTCAAGCAATGAAAAGGGCGCCGCCTAAATCCCCTTTCCGGCTGACACTATAACTCTCTGTTATTACTGAAAATGAAATGTATACCCCCCCGGCTTTACTTTATCTGGAGCTTGGCTATTCACCTATCCTTACGCTTCCAGGTCCTTTAGGGTGGCATTCGGCCAACCACGCTATCGAAAGCACGATAAACTACTACGCATGCCGACTCTTCTGGGACTTGGCTTCAGGCCTCAGTGGGGATTAGCTGGTGCCGTTCGGCGGAAAGAATGCCGGTCTACATTCTTGTTCTTCTTACTTTCCCCTTGATCTTAGGACCAGCATCCGGAAATGAAAGGCGGAACTATGTGCTAGCTCCTCACATATTCAAGACTCATAAACTGTTTCCTGATTTTCCAGCGCACTTTTTGTTAACATAGATGGTGTAAGACACAAACTCAGACACAGACACTTGAACACTGCTACCATGATAGCGTCTGACCAGCATACTCGTGCGTGCTTCTCGCTATATTAATTACCTTTAACAACTCGTATCTTATACGCCTCCACCTTCCCGGCCCGGGGCTAAGATGCAGTGATGAGTTGTCCATTCATCCCCTGATGCAGTTGGTCTACTCTGTCGCATTAAAATAGTCAACCCCCCCTTCCGCTCACCCCAAACTTCCCTTCCTACTCTATGCAGTTGGTTCAACGTTGCAACTATCCTCTTCCTCATTCGGCCGGGGTTCTACTTCAAGAAGTCTTGGCTTGGACCGACAGGACAAGCCCGCCTGGTTATTCCGCAGAGGACAAAGAAAGGGCCAGACCAACTATCAGGTGATTTTTATTTTTGTTTAATAGGAAACTTAGACAGAGGCCGCTGCCCGCCCTCCGAAGATTTTGACGCGTGGATGAAAGGATAAAGAAAGCGTACTGAAAAGGCGAGAAGAAGAGAAGGGAAGAGAAGGGATTGGGTCCCGGATCATGTGCATTGGGGTTCCCTCCACCAGGATGGGGGATGGCTGGGCTAGTCAGCTCGTTCGACTGTCGACGGTTAGATTGCATTGGCTGCTACTACTACTACTACTACTAGATCTCGAAAAGACGAAAAGGCTCGGCCCGCTCTCCACGCTCCACGCTCCGTGCCATCCCATCCCATGCCTACCTCTCCACACGCACGCACGCTCCTCCCTCCCTCCCTCCCTCTTTCCTCTCGTGTGACGTACGGGACGGCAGTTAACCGCGAAGCGAACATCGCTAGATGGAATGGATCTTGGGTTGCCTCTTCTAACAACCCCAGAGTTGAATCCAACAACAACAACAAATCTAGATAAGGAGCATGGTTGTACCCAGTACCTTCTGAGTGGACCAACCAACCGACCAACCAACCGAGCAACGCGCGCGGGCTCAGGAAACCCAAGTTAGGTCGACGCGGAGTCTTGCTACGTCGCTACGGCTATTGATACAGATGTACAGCTTTGTTCCTTGATGTACCTATATCGGGGCCCTCTAAAGGGAGAAAAGAGAGATGATATTGAGAGCATGCTGTTAGACTAGACCGATTGGAATGTCTGTCGTCATGGTCTGCTTTTTTTTCTCNTCCGGCTCGCCAACTCGGGCATGGTCGACCATGCGTGGCGTGAGCGAATCTACAGTACCCCGGCCTCGTTGAAAAAAAAGCGGCTGGGATCTCTTACTTACGAGCTTGTCCTCTTCGCGATTCCCACATATGTGTGAAAATCGAGAAGGGTGAGATGCATACACGATGCGGGGGCCGCTGACGCTGATGTACAAAAAAAGGGGAGGAAAGGGCATGTTTGATCTTTTGACGAATGAATATGAAGCCTTCGTGAGTGAGTGAGTGAGTGATGATGACAAGCCTAATTCTGTGATGGGGGGGCTATGGTATTCACAATAAACAAACAAACAACAAAGGGCCGAGAAAACGGGCTCTATGTTCATAGATTAACTAATGCTATTTCTCGTGATGGCTATCTATTATGACAACACGAACAAGAACGCAGAGAGGGAGGAACGGAATGAAGAGAAATCAGCAAAGCTGTCTTTTCTTATGCTTGTTGGTTCTTCTTGCTTGAAGCTAAAGCCATATATACACGCATGACCAGTTAGTTGACGTGAACTAGGCCGGGATAAACATGACCTGGCCTCCTCTTGGCTCAGTAGTTAGCTCCGTTCATATGTGAGACACTAGGGTTGAGTTTTTGGGTCTGCTCTGGGCCAGAGGGCCGTTTGGGTGGCCATGCTGTTTCGTGACCCGATTCCTTTGGAAAATGAAGCTACATAGGCTATGGCGCAATGTGGCCATGAGTGTGATCTGATGGTGTCATTGTGACGTTGTTTATTAGACAGACGATAGTGGCCAAGTCCTGGACCGTAAGTAGGGCGAGTTAAAGGAGGGTTGAGGGATGGTTAGCCGAATTAAAGGATTAGCTGAATGAAGAGAGGGCTGGCTGGATTAGGATCTGCTAATATAATGTATGTATGTACGATGGTATCACCAACACAGATATCTATCTGTGCCTGGATGGGTTAGGGAAAACCGAAAGTCACGGGAAATATCGGGTTGTGAACGATTTGTTGGTTCTCGAGCATCGTCGGATATGCAGAAAGACGATAGACGCCCGCTGCAGGCGGCATGTCACTTCTGCCAGTGCCATAAACGGCCATCACGCAGCTGCATAGAGTGAGGTCATACTTGATTCGAGCTGGCGATGCCTAAAGTGTAGGTAAGTAGACCGCTTATTCGATAGATAGGCCATGAAGATCTGCCAACTACCCGGTCTGATAGATTAGTCAGAGAAGGTAGGGGTGTCGACTTCAAGGCTGTACCTGGCCTATAGCTAGCTAGTCTGGGCCATATATGCAGGTATTCAAAAAGAGAGACGCACATGTGTAGTGTGGGTGGAAGCAGAGGGGTGCGTATAGAGAAAGGCTGGGTACGGAAGAGGCTGAAGTGTAGTTTGTAGATAGGTACACTAAATAGGGGCCGGTATAATTCGAGCAAACCCTTCTGCAAGTGTCCGCCATGGCTGTAACTCACCTAGGTGTGTACTGTAGTGATGAGATGTGTTAATGGCCACATGTCTCTGTGCAGATACGCATGCAACTTGGATACGAGTGGCATCATCGCACGAGCCTGGCTCTGGGAGGGCATGTATCTTGACTTCTAGCTCGCATTTGACGTATTTCCATATTGAATATACAAAGAAGTACAGATAGATACTTAGGATGTCTCATACTTGGTCCAGAAAACGTCACGGTGCGTTTCGATTCGTTCTCGTGTTTATGCTTGTTGGTTTGCTATGGCATGTAGGTGAGCAAACAGGTCAATATCAATAACATATTTCGCATGCAAGTTGGTGAGGTGGCGGAGTCAGGGGTCGATCTCCCATCCGTTGAAGAAATGGGACGCCTCCGCGATAACGGCAGCAGAGCCTATAGGCGGCGATCTGGAGAAAAACTCAAGCCTCGTTGTTTCGGCTCTTGATCGTTCCGTTGCTACATGGTTCTGTTTGCACCAGGTTGGGCGGGGCGCAGAAAGGCCCTGGGCCAGCAAAGGGGAATCCGGAAAGTCTATCGCAAATCGCGCTGTTGGGCCGTAATACTTGAGGCTGGAACTTGCATCTCCTATTAGGCCCCCAAAGCAAGTACAGTAGATGTCTTGTGTTACGTGAACTCGTGCAACGGTATCCTAGTCGGATATCGACCCGTGTGCCGCAGAGACCGGTCAGAGAGGGTAAGACATATGGCCAAATTAAGGTGAATCCGTTGGCCCCCAAGTACGATAGCTAGAGGAACAGGCCGTCCAAGAAGGCAAATTTGAGATTCCGTGCAAGGATGTCGGGAAGACCTGAAAAATAAATAACGCGAATGTACGGATAGGGTCAGGCAGACTGATGGGCAAAAAGACGAAAGAGGGGAAATCAAGAAGTCCTAGGTCGCCTTGAGGTAGGCCAGGTTCGGAACCCATTGTGGCACAGCTGCATAAGACGGATGGATGACCAGTCAAGAATTACTCTATTCACCGACAGAACCACCCTATGCAATTCAATGATGTGTAAGTGTACAGGATCACAAAAGAAAAGGGATAAATAACCCGGTCTATGAGCGCTCGGACGGTGATAAATTGTACAAGGCGGAAGATGGCCGTGTCCTGAATCCCGGGAATCCCTTCTAGTAGATTTCCCCTTTCATTCAGCAACCGACAAGTGGTAGGCCCCGACCGCACGCTTGTGCAGTAGGGCCAAGTAGGGATCATCATCGATTTCGGTCTCGGTCTCGTCATGTGTTGTATCTGGAAGCCCTTGCGGTCCGTGACGGCGATGACCCATTCCCCGACGGAGGGGCGCAATTCCTTCGCTGTCTATGTAATTCTCCATTCACATGCAATGTCAAACGGTATCCGGACTTCGATTTTTCAAACATGATTGAGTTCTTTTAATGGTGGGCGGCGGCGGTCTGGCCGTGATAGCCGATAATCTTGAAGCGGCCAATCATCTCACCAACAGTAAAGAAACCAAGGCACTCGGCGGCAACAACACCACCGGCGACAAGCGGCGCGAGGTTCAGGTTCTGGACTCGTGACCGGATAGAGCCGGGTTGCTGGGCGGTTTTGGCGGCGGTTTTGGCGGCGGTGGCGGCGGCCTGAGAGGCGCTTTGGAGGAGGGAGATGCGGTTCTTCCACACGTTCTGAAAGTATGTCTGGAAGGTTTGCAGTGACCTGAGAAACGTGTCATTAGACGCCTGCTAAACTCCGATAGTGCGTTCGCCCTTGACTTGGTGAGTGAGACTTACGGCGGAGACATGTTATGGCTGCGGAAGACGATCTTGGCGACCTCAGCGCCGACCTTGGAGTAGTAAACGACTGTAGGAACTTGCTCTAGTCTCACGGTTAGCAATTCGGTCTCCTATCAGCAACCGGTAGCGCTCGCAAGAAACACGAGCCAACCAACAAGATGCCCCGAGGAGCTGGGCTCGACATACTCTCAACGAAAGCGACTAGCCTCGCGGTCCGGCCACCAACTTTGCTTAACGAGCTCGCAACCCCCTTAGCAGCACCTGCAATGGCCGGGCCAGCGGAAGACGAGACCTTGGACAGACCCTCCTGGGCTTTAGAGGCATATTCGGAGGCGGTGGCAGTGGCCTTGGATAGACCTTCCTGGGCCTTGGTGGCATATTCGGAAGTGGTAGAAGAGGCCTTGGAAGAGGCCTTGGCAGCGCCCTCCTTCGCTGTCTCGGCAGCCTTTGATGTAGTGGACTCGAATCGGCGGGCGGCCATGCGACTCCAGGCCCCGGATTGCCGAAGCATGGGGCGCGCAAGAGAGGGCGACATGGTGGCGAGGGTATTTTATCGACCGTGCGGGCAGTCGACGGGCGATGGCAGGGACAAGGAGAAAGGAAAGGAAAGGGAGCGGAGAGGTGGGTGGCGGGTGGTGGTCGTCGATAGCGGCGGCGTTGTCGTCAACAATTCGTCTCGCGATAAAAAAACACTCAAATGATTCGGGGACCCGGTCTAGCTCGACGTGGTCGGCTAAGCTGCCCCAAAAAATTCCACAACTTTTTAGCGGAAAAACCCGATCCGACCTAGAACCACCCTGCGCCTTGCGAGTAATTGACCAATCAGGTGCGCTATGATGTGTGCCTAGGTAGTGCAGGGCAAGCCTGGCACGCTGCCTGTAATTCGTTTGTCGTCATCCTGCTTAAGTATTTAAGTATGTACATACCTATCTTCTGATACCTACTTACCTAGCTCTCATTGCTCAGTCCACACAATCTTTGTCAAGTTCTTTTTCATATCCATTTCACGCCTCCATATGATATGGTATGCTCATCTACTGTGTCTGATACCTCTCATTTATACGAGATGACTGACCTTCATTCCCTTCTTAGCTCCATACTTTACTCTATACATGATTGAACAATGGAAAAATCTATGAAACAAACCCATCAAATGTAACTGACCCAAAATATGCACCCATGTTGTCATGCTGTCATGCTACTCTATTCTGATGCGCAGAGAACTACACGTGGGATCGATTACCCCAACTGGCTATGCGCACTTCCCCCCCCCAAAACACCTTCAAGCTTAAAGTAGGGGAGTCGCTTCACATACGCCCAAGAGATTGACGCCCGGAGACGTCTTAGTCGTCGCTCTGGATCTGGACTTTAATAGCCCCGGTCTTGGGATCGGCCGCCGTCTTGAAGGCTTCGAGGGCATCTTCGAGCTTGTAGCGGTGAGTGACAAGTTTCGAGAGATCGATGACGCCGTTCTCGAGTAGCCGGATAGCCCGGGGCCATGTGTTGCAGTATCGGTACTGAAATACCAAGTCGATCTCGCGAGTGCTGCACCGCATGAACGGGAAGTTCATCTCGTTTTTCCCGACACCGATAACAAATACCTTACCGCCGAACTTGGTAGCCCAGATGGCCGAGGATATACTGCTCTCTACGCCAGTGCACTCCATCGTCACAGCGGGTTCAATGCCCCCGAAGGCCGCGACGATCGCCTTCGCCGAGTCCTCTGCGCTCACCCGCTCGACCTTGTAGGTTATAACTGATGGGCAGACCTCCTTAGCGAACTTGAGCCGGCCCTCGTCGATGTCCGTAACCACGAGTGGGCAGGCTCCGGCGGCTTTGCAGCAGAGCAGCGTAATCAATCCGATGGGACCAGCACCACAGACCAGCACCGGATCACCAAGTTTAATTCCCGATCTCTGCATCCCCGCCAATGCGACGCTCAGTGGCTCTAGCATGGCTCCGTCCTCGTATGACATGTTAACGATCTTGTGACACCAGACGGCCGGGTGGTTCACATATCTCCGCAGCAGGCCCGGCACTGGCGGTGTGGACAGGAACTCGACTTTTTCGCATCCGTTGTAACGGCCCGTCAAGCACGGCTCGCATTCATTGCAGATAACATTTGGCTCGACAGCTACCCGGTCACCGACCTTGAGATGGGTCACGGAAGGATGCACGGCAATAATCTGTCCAGCTGACTCGTGGCCCAGGATGTGATCTCCCTCCACGATCATAGGGCCGATACAACCGGCATGCCAGAAGTGAACATCGGATCTAGTAGTACATGTCAGCTCACGGTAGCAGGACGATGTAGGTGTGGAGAATGTACCCGCAGATGCCTGTGCTCTTAATAGCAACGGTGACCTCGCCATGCTTCAGATCGCTACCCTTTTGCACACTCTCCACTGTCGGCTCAGCTTCGCTAATCCATAGGTCGTGCTTGGGATTGGTGAAGATGCCTATGTTTGCCTTGGTGGGCTGGACGATAGTGGCGGATTGGCTCATTTTCGCGGAAAGGCGATGGTGTAAACGAGTCTGGAAGGGAGTTTAAGGAGGTCAAAGAACAGATGCCAACGGAGCGCGAGCACTCTCCATATGAGGGATCGTCTAAAAGAGGGGAATTGCCCAATATATCTGCATGGTTTGGTCACGATGACCCTAAGGTGGTGCACGGCGGCTACACACGCGAATAAGCCACATTTTTTCTTCCGTTACGCACCCACTACCGGTACCCGAATCCCAAGGACCCTAGGTTAATGAGGTGTGTCTGATAGGCCTCGCATTTTGTTTCAAGCGGAAACATGTTTACTATCGCTCGCACCAATGACGGGGCCCTCTGGTGTAGTGCTCGCGATTGGAGCGAATGCGGGGTGTCGCGTTGAAGTTGGAGTTGGCGCCTTCGGCTGCTTTAGCCCCGATACGCTACGCCGTTGAAGCTAACATTTACCGCACCAATTGTCAACCATCCGGCCTTCGAGCCCAGATAACTTGTATCCCCATGCACCCGGTTATGTGCTGCAAAATCTGACTAGTAGACCACCTAGCCTGGTACTCAACGATTGGGCTACAGCACTTAACTGGTATTGGGAGGTCCTGTCCGAGGGGAAGTGGCTCTCGGTCATCCACTTAATCACCTGGTCAGGCAATACGAGAATCCGATGCCGGATTACTTCTTAAGGAAGGGGTAATGACTAAGCATATATAACAGTCTGTCCGGGCCGCCCTTCCATTTTGTACTCGAAACCGAAATTGAAGCACTTGGGAGGATGTTGATGTGAAACTGCTAGTCAACTTAGATATTATACTAAATCACAATCTACCAGCACATCGTTATTTGCGTATCGAGAGAAGTAAAGACGTCAGTATGTGAATTGAACCATTCCCTCGTATCTTCGCCAAAATCTACCAACTAGGCCGGCCCGTCTAATTCTGAATTTTTGGACTCTGCCGTATCTTGACGCCGAATAGATATATTCTATCGTACTTGGCCTTTTGGGCTTTTGCCACCACATTTGCGGACTCGATGAAAGACAAGGGCTGCTAAGAGGGCAATCGAGACAAGAGCTAGGCTTCTCTATGATAGTGATTTCAATACAAACTAATAGGCTTTACATGTAGATAAAACTTACGGCACCAGCTTTCTATATGTGACTTCCATATCGATACTACTGCTATGCCAGACGGTGTAATCAAACAGTTACCCAACCAATAGAGACAATGAAAGAAGGGGATAATTGGCAGAATACTGCTGGTTTCCTGTATACATGATTCTTAATCATCCGAGCCTTATACTTTATTGATTCTTACTTGGTGATACAATATGTTCTCGAGCAAGCCTTTAAGGCTTTGGCTTGAGTTAGACCATTATGCTTGTGGGAATATATCTGGGAAATATTACCATGATGAAAGGCTTCTGCGAGCAAGGCTTAGTACTTGGATAGAAATTCATACATTAGGTACGCTATCTCATTACGACGCTAGTTTGCCCACTTTGCTTGCCACAGCGCGTAACCTGTCTCGGAGGAACATTTTGTCTTCGAATCGGCACGGAATTGGCCGTACTTCATGTCGAGTCTTTAGTGTTCCTATCCCATACATTCACCAATGATAACAAGTGTTCCAGAAGCTGCTTCTCTCGCTCAAGCCTAGATAGTAGGTAGTTTAAACCTATCCAGGACACACCCCATTTTTGACGCCGCGTCAGGATCCTACTTTATTAAAAAGAGCAAGACTAAGTACATAGGGTCGCAGGCAACTTCTTGCTTGTCTACCTACATGTACTTAACAAGCAAGAAAATTCATTTTCAACAGGCACGTAAAAGAATTCACATGGCAATTGTGTAACTCGGAGGAAACGATGGTCATCTCTCCTGGTGACTTAAATTGGTCAATAAGGTCTTTTCATATCGCCGAGAACAAACTACGGGCATAGGTTACAAGCTACAAGCACACTCAGCAGAAGAATTCAAATAGGGATCTACGGCATCTTTGAACGAAAAAAGCTTCGGGCAGCTACATTATTTTTTCTCTGGGTAAGTAGACAACCCACGCGTGTTGCGAAGAGTAGTAGAAACAAGACTCATTCCCCAAGTAACCGACTGAAACGGGAATAGATTGACCCTCCCCTAACTAGCAGATATTCTTCGACGCGTTGCCCGAGATGGACCAGTTGATGTTGGTGCCGCAGGGCGACTCGCGGACGGAGTTGTTGTTGACTGTGAGGCTGATGGAGAGGTCTTTGGAGACGGGGAACTCGGTGCGCGAGGAGACGCGGACCTCGCCGCCTCCGCTGACGGTGCCGCCGTTGATGGCGACGTTGTAGCAGTTCTCGAGGAGGATGGCGTTGTTGCCGTTGTTGGCGAGGTCGACCTGGGAGATGACGGCGCCGCCGCTCTGGGACACGCAGAAGACGCCGCGCCCGCCGCCGCGCGAGACGACCTTGTCGACGAAGACGTTGGGCGTGTACACGCCGCTGGACAGCTGCCCGTTGTTGTTGGCCATGCGGAAGGTCGCGTACCCGGTGCCCGTGGCCACGTTGTCACCGTCGACGAGGCCGACTCGCGCGTTCGTCGTCGTCTGTAGTAGAAGCCCGCACTCGCCCACGTCGCGCGCTATCACCTTGTCGATCGTGAGGCCGTCGATGTTCCATGTCTCGACGGCGTGGCTGCCCGCGCCGTGGACGGTGATGGTGCCCATTTTCACGTTCGAGTTGGCCGCTTGGTCGCGGTCGAAGCGGATGCCGAGACCACCGCTAAGGTTCATTGTGATGGAACCCAACTCCAGGTTCTTGGTGCCATAGAAGCGCAGCCCGAAGTATGGGTTACCCGCTACCGAGGAATTATGTTAGAGCATTCATATCGCGAGCTTTCTCACCCCCTCCGAACGGTGTCTCATTGAACAGTTAAAATAGGGTATAATGCGCACTCATTATAAGGTAGGGTATCTTCACGCCCGTGGTGCCCAGAGACTCGATGGCGCCGTGACCGGCCCGGTTGGCTGTGTTGATTGTACCACAGCCCTCGAAGATCTTGCCGCTGCCGATCGTGATGGTGTTGGCGCCGATAGATCCGGAAGCCATGACTGCAACACGCTGCCCACTCCCGATCGAGTCGACGGCCGCCTGGATCGCCGCCCGGTAGTCGGAGCCCGAGTACACGGACGTCGAGCCCTTGGACGCCTTGAAGGAACTACCGGAGCCCGTGACGGTAGCATCGGGTGTGCCAGAGCCGCATTGGGCGCTGGCGCAAGAGGCAATCGCCAGCAAGACTGCCGCACAGTTGAAGAATCGGGTCATGGCTGCTATATCGCATGTAGTACCTAAAAGAAGACGAACAACGCCTGAATCGCCGACATCTTACCCTCTAAGGCGACTCATTATATACTAGTCGCCATCGCACGAGGCTTCGTTCTTGGGTAACACGACGAACGCCGATCCGTCCAAGTGTTTGGTGCCAAGTAACAACGGCCTTGGCCAAAACGGTTACTGTCCTGGTTAATGCACCAATCCAGGCACAATACCAGGCTCAGCGACCCGGCCAGAATGTCAACTAAATGATGATCCGTACTGCCAGACACCCTTGCCACGGTAAATCGGACGCTGCACACTCCGCAGCCGTTTTCAGCTCCAGTGCACTCTGCGCTTGGTTGATAGGCAGTATGACGACGGGAAAGGAAGGCAGACTACCTAAGAGCTTGGCCGGTTACCCCAGGTTTTTACTCGGCATTACCAGCTTGGGTTCGCCTTCTATCGAAGCCTCGTATGGCGGTGCTTCTTTCGAGATATTGCTCGAGCCATTCCGCGCCCCGTTGCACATTCTGGTTACGTTCTTCGTCGGTCCGACACCGTCGTTTCATGCCGTGTTGGAGACGGATGTTCTTGAGCGTGCGAATAGTGATGGGAACGCCAGCGCTGGAGAGATCAGCCTGGATGGATTGATCGTCCCACCCTCGATGGAAGAATAAGTATTGAATCCGAGAAAGTACATTATCAGAATGTATCAAGCCCGAGCGGAGGCCGCCCAGCCCCCAGGAGTGAATACGACGCTCTAAGGTGCGCTGGGTACATTTGCAGCCTTGTTGGGTAATAGCGCGGAGGATATTTGAAACAGAGGTTCCGGCTTCGTACAGGTTAGTGACTTCATCGCGAAATTTATCTATATTGGACGGTGGACGAGGCATTGTGATGTATTGGAATGTTTTCGAATATTGGTACTGTATGTGGTACCTAGGTAGGGTGAATAGGAGTACAGTAGACGTGGGGTTGAGACGTTTTGTCGGTAGACGTCGATAAGAAGCGCCAAACATACCGCTACAGTCAGCAGCAATCAACCTTGGAAGCCTTCCCTGCACATTTGCAACTACGGTAGGTACCTAGGTAGCCAATTAACCTCCGCTCTAGACCCGCAATACAGCCGTAAAGTTACGTTACACTACTTACCTATGAGATGCACCTATATCGTTTACTTGTTGTAGTAAGATATTTCTCTTTTTTTCATGTCAATTATCGTCGGGTTTAATTGCTTTCATGTGAATATAATCAATTCGTACCTGGGCGGAATAAGTGTGGCTCATGTGGCTCTCGGAAAAGGTGATTGTGCGAAACACGTCAGCTCGTTCTGATAACAGGCAGTTTCTTAGTTCCTTTTGGGTTTGCTCTTATCCATCAGTTTGCAAAGCCTCATTGGAGGTCTAAGTATCCAAGACTTGATTTGATTGATCTCGGCAGCTGTATGAGCCTGACGAAGTTCCCTAAGTGTAACAAGGGCCTGGGAGCAAGGGCTTGCAAAGATATTCCGACTATAAGTAATCTCCTATGGATTCAGGAGGGCCACGAAGAGCTTTTCTCTATTCTCCTAGGTAGGAGGTCGACAGTCTATATGGACAGAATAGCTCTGCTGCTGTTGTCAATCTGTCATAGAGCCACTTATATGATTACATGAATATATATGCTATGCAAGTCCCAACCTCAGATGTATCGAGTTCCAGCTATTTGGTACGTGTAACGCTGAAAACAAGGCTTCTCCATCCAAAGCCACCTCTGGAGTTGAAGAAAATACAGGCAGAAATGTCCTGCTGCGCATCGATAGTCGCACGAAGAAGACGATGAATTCTCACATTGAGACAGGAGATAAATATCCCATTTGTTATCTTTTGATATAGCTTCGGAAAAGATAAGCGGCGCTATTGTGTGTTTTGACGCCTTCTCTTAACGTAGCCCAAATGCAAAGAAGCCATATTTCCTGGGAACCTCTTGGGAAGAACATAAGCTCTGAGATAATCTAATACTGTATGTAGCCTTTTCAGTGCAACTTTCAATATAGCATCATTGAATTTACGACGCCACACTAGGATATAATCGAACCGATCAGTAGAGGGTTCTTCCCATAAATTCATGACTTGAAATATCGCTGTGAAAGCCTTGGGACGCATGATAGCCTGGTGATGGTGGCAGCAGCGTAGAGTCTGAGGGAGGTTCGACTGATGAATATGGTGATCAGCTAGATCCCAACATGTCTTCCTCGGGGTATAAATACTGTTAGGCAACGCAACATACCGTGTTACGTCAGGGAGGGTTATTATTCAGCTGATCTGATATCTATTGATGCGTCAAGGTAATCAAGAGTTAAGTAGTGTACCAAACGGATTGCAAATGTTCACCCAGCAGGATTAAAACTAAGGCCATACTAACACGATCATGAACCTAAGAAACATTATGCATTTGGCGTTTTATGACTGCTTAGAACCAAACGCCAGCCTCTGCGTTCGATTTCGGTCCATAGTATCAGCCAGAAGACCGCAGATTCCAACATCAGACGATCATCAGTTCTGTCACAAACGAAACACTTGAAGGGCATCGTATCACTAGTCAGCTAATGAAAAACGCCTATCGTAGGCCAATTATTTAATAGTTCGAAGTGGTTCCTATCTCAAAAGCTTAAGGCTCACGAGCAGCGAAGCGGAACGTTCACTCCGTCAAGTAAAATCCATTCCACAAAATTCCTCGCAACAGCGAACAGCCAAGCTATCTAATCGCGATGCGCCCTCCATCCCTGCCACCGCCATCTCTCGGGGACGAAGACGATCTCGAAGCTGACCTTGTCGAAGAGGCCCACGGCGGCGCACAGGTCATGGAACCCCTCGAGACCGGTGACGGGCAGATCCTGCTCCTTGTCCGTCTCCTCGTGGAGGTTCCAGCGGCCGCTCTCGTTGCCGTCGCGGGTGAGGAAGATCTCGACGGCGATGCCGCCGGCGGGGGCGGGGATGAGCTCCATGCCTAGCCCTAGCGTCTCGCCGCGACGGAAGGGGTGCGTGAAGGACTTGCCGCCCCACCGGTCGTTGATGTATTTGTTTCCGTCGTCGCCGTGCACGCCCAGGCTGCCGCGGTGCCAGCCCGGCAGGCGGAACGGCGGGTACGGCGGGGCCGTGAAGCCGAGCGCCAGCGAGATCTCGTCCCGCGAGTCCTGCAGGATACGCACTTCGTAGTAGATGGTCTTGCGGCGGCCAGTGGCGAGGGGGCTGTGGGCCGACACGCTGTACAGCGGCGGATACGTCGCCAGGCAGGTGTCGGTGGCCCGCGACTGGGACTGGCCACGCCAGACGCCCACAGCCTCCCGGTTTAAGGTTCCCCTGTAGAACGGCGGCGCGAACATGTTGATGTTGCCCGAGTTCATGGCGTTCAGCTCGAGCGGGGCGACCTGGAGCGGGTTGGACATGGGGAACTCCCTGCACCATCGCTCGCCGGCCTCAGCCTCCTCCTCCGTCGCATTGTTGGCGGGCGATCGGTCGAAGCCGCTGAAGAAGCTGGGCGGCGGCGGGAGGAGCGAGGTATCGGGGACGGCGGTTTCCCAGTCGTGCTTCTTGGTTCCATGCCCTGGTGGTGGAGGACCAGGTGGGGGCGCATAGTCCTGCGAGGGTGGTGGTCCCGGGGGAGGAGCGAAGTCAGAAGACCCCTGGCCACCATACCGGTGAGAAGGAGGCGGGCCCGACGGCGGCGCGATGTCGTCGTAGAAAGGGTTGTTCTTAGATGGCGGAGGCGGGCCGGTGGGAGGAGCGTATCCCTCGGCGGTTCGGCGCGAGGGTGGTGGTCCTGAAGGTGGTGCGAAGCTCTGCGACGGAGGAGGGCCGGAGGGAGGTGCATACCCGTCGGCAGGTCGATGTGACGGTGGGGGGCCGGGGGGCGGCGTGAAATCGGCACCTTGGCCCTGGTTGTGTCGTCGTAGCGACGGTGGCGGTCCGACCGGAGGCGCGAAGTCTTGCGGCATGGTTGCTTTCGAGGGTGTTGGGATGCTAGCCGACTGTTGCTGCTGGTGCGGTAGTTGCGCGGGTCGGGGAGGTGGATCGTCAGAGCGATCGGAGCTGGTGAAACACATTGTTATATGGCTTTCTCTTTATGGTTTCTTCTCTCTTAATCCGACAGTCTGTGTTTGTCACTGGCAGCCTTCTACTTCGCTAAAGACTGACTAGTATGCTGATAACAAGACGGCGCAGATGGTAGATGGCAGATGGCAGAAGCACAGGGACGGCACAGAAGACAGAAGAGGGCTGTGTAGGTGACTGACGTTGCTCTACAACAGTAAGTAAAGTTTACGCGCGTCGGAAACTACATAGAGTGAGTGGGTGGCAGTGTGGTGGTGAGATTTGGAATGGGAGGCCGCCCAGAGTTTGTGTAATTACCCAAGACCTCAAACGGATGTGTTTGGGATAGTGTTGGGCATTGTCCGCTCTCGTTTTTGTTGCACTCTGAGGATATTTGTACCATACAAAAGTGTAGTCACCTTACATGAATCTAGACGCAGCCAAGTACCAGTTGATTGGTAGGTACCTTGAAACAGCTATGCGACCACCTTCGTTGACTTCATAAACATGATTTGAAAGGAAGTCGTTGGCATGCTTTTGCCAGGTCTGGTACTCCGTGCAGCAGTACCTAACCCAGGTAGGCCTACCTAAGGTTAGCTACTACCTACATACAGTACATGTATGTAGGCAGCTAGCTGAGTCGAACATCAGTCTACTCAGCCTCATTACGCTAATGTAGTAGTGTGCCTTATCTACATGTATGTAGGGTACCTAAGTGTAGGTACGGTATTAGTGTAAACTCCCTCGGTATATTGCCCCGCATTGCCTTAAAACCTTAGGTAGCTGTTAGTCTGGTACTCCGCAGCAAGGAGGCAGGCAGTCCCCTGCAAAGATGAGAGACAACGTGTGTGAGATCAGATAGATACATGTAGAGCATTACGTATAATTGTCAAGCATTCATCTTCATTTCACTTTCCCACAGCTAATTAGGAATTAAACATCTTGCAGCATATGTAGTCAAACGAGTGTATTCATAGGTATATACATGTACAACCTATTTACGCGTCAGGGTCCCCAAGTTGGCTGAGTGTTCCCGAGCTCCCCAATTTTCTCCCATCGCAACGCCTGCGTATTTGTGCTCTTCTACGAATCCCCCGTATTTTCATGAGACTGGATATAAACTCCGTCTCATACCCCATATGACTCATTCATCTCCTCATCCCAACCATCATGTAGACCTCATTGCCTATCTGACAGAGTTGCTTTCCTGGTCACTCCCTCTCTATTAAGATAGCGAGTGACGGGAAACCAACCCCAAACCCGCACAACAAGGCTAATAACGGGAGCCGTCCTATGAACTCCATTCGTTTGCCTCAGTACCCTCCGGGTAGAAAAATGCAATGATGCCGATGATGACATAAGTGGCCACGAGCAGCGCCCCTTCCAGGTAGTTGCTTCGGCCGTCGAGAATCAGGAAGTTGATGATGAAGGCCGAGACAAATAGGGACACTGTCTCGAAGAGGGTGAAGTAGAGCGTCATGGGCTGGTTGATGATCCATCCGAGAATGACAACCAACGGGGTGACGAACAGCGCGATCTGGATCGAACTGCCAATCGCCACGCCAATAGCAAGATCCATCTTATTCTTCATCGCCACCGTCACGGCTGTCACGTGTTCCGCCGCATTACCAACGATGGGAAGAATGATGAGACCAATGAAGATCTCTTTGATTGAGCTGCTCGCCACCACGTCCTGAATCGAATCGACTAGGAACTCGGCACACGTGGCGACGAGGGCCGTAGTAATTAGAAGCATGATGATAGCAGCCGGGCGCGAAAGATCATCCTCATGGGCTTCAGCAATTTCGCCAGTATCGTTCCCTAGGGCTGAAGGCGGAATCTTGGCGGGGAACAATGCCCCGGGAGGACGGAAAGATTGTTGCTGATTGAGCCTGTCAGGAAGTGAATTTGTTCGGCGAATGCCCAACTTGATGCGAGGCACTGGCCCGAGGGCAACGGGAACCGCAGCGACAGCTCCAGCTTGCGACTGCTGGGTGAAAACAGGCGGGGCCAGACTTTTGGCAACTGGTCGAAATGATAGCCCGCGCAAGTTGTTGAAGGGTCGCTTGGCATTGCCTGACATAGATTCGGTAGCACCATCCAGAGGTGCAACAGTATCTGCGAAATCAACACGCCGGGGTTCTCCTTCCGCCATTTCTATTTGAACAGCTCCAGGGACTAAGCCGACGACATTCTCCTCGATAGGTTGGGGTGTGCCCGCAGCCTCCAAGGGGGTTGAGTTCTTCCTGTGACGCCGATGTCTGCGTAAATGCTTGCGTCGATGCTTGCGCCGATCCTTTCTGTGTCTCTCCTCTTCCACGGTTTCCTCACTTACCATCGAGTTCGTGTGAGGGAAAAAACCGAGACCGTTTGATGACTCTCCAGACTTAGATCCATCCGCAACTGGGCTTACGTTAAATGAAGAAGTTCGGGTACGAACTCTTTCGTCATCGGTATCGACAGACGCAACACTCGACTTTCTGCGACGGCGGGCACGAATGACTCGCTTGACACGCCGTGACATGGTGTTTCTCGACTGAGCCGATGAATCCGAATCCGAATCGGACGAAGAGCTCGAATCAGAACTCGAAGTGTCCAACCAAGCAGCTGCCGGGCCAGGAGTCGATTCCTCATCGATGATGTGCTGCGGTGTAGACTCATACATATACGCATGTGACTTCAGCTGGAATAGAAGGTACACCACGTAGATCAGGAGTAGGATAACACTTGTGCCGCGACTGATCTTGAGAGACTGCTCGTCGGCCAATGCCGTATCTTTGAAGGAGGCATGAAAAGCGGTGGGCAAAACAAGACTGATAACGCTTAAACTAAGTAAACAAGCACTCATCTGCGTCACAGTGCTGTTATACACTTGTTCGCGAAAACGCAAACCCCCTAGGAAGAATGCTCCACCCAGAATGAGCAGTAGGTTCGCGAGGATAGACCCCAGAAGTGATGCTTGCACGACACGGATTTCGCCCTTCACTAGAGCGATGATGAAAATGATCAATTCAACAGCATTGCCGAAGGTTACGTTCAATAATGCGCCGATGGTGTCACCCATCTTACGAGCCACAGACTCGGTGGCATAGCTGAGCAATGCGGCAAGGGGAATGATGGCTACGGCGTTTATTCCGAAAATAGCTCCTGGATTCGCATTCGGGATGTTGGCAACGATGATACCGGCAGGTACGAAGACTAAGCCCACGTTGATCCAACTGTGAAAGAGGATTTTCTTGGTCGTCAAGTAGAATCGGACGACCACATTAGGTTTCTTTTCTTTCGAATCCCCAGGGTTCACGACAGTCCCCGACTCTTCCGCTTTAGATGCCGATGAAGTTGACTTATCGGCAGTATCATTATCCGATCTAAGGTTCGTACTGCCATCTGCGGGTTGGCTAGGCGGGCCTTGATCGCCGTGGGTGGCGATAGAGGAGTCATGTTGACGATTTGAAGGTTGTCGCGGCTGTGACGGTTTCTGAGATGGGTTACTCAAGGGAAGCGTAGGGTTACTACTGGAACCAGTGGACCGTGTAGTGCCTCCATACGCGTGGGTTCGTGCCCAAGAGCGTATGCGATCTATATAAGGCGGCGGATCAGAAGAGGTTTCCTTCATCGATGTATGGTGTGTTGGCAACGTTGACGCCAAGGTCTTGGTGTTCTGAATTGAGAACAAAGTGAAAAGAAGAGGAAAGAGGAACAGAAACAACCGAACGCCAACAGGTGTGACCAAGCCTAAATAGGTATTGGATAGAAGGGGTTGAACAAGACAAGATAAGCAAATGGATGACGGGATCTTGTCAACCTGCCACAGCTTCCGGGGACAACCCTTGAATAGCAATGATTGGGAGCCGGTCAAGTGACAGGGATTTGAGGCTAGAGTGCCCCAACTGCTATTTCCCGAAATATTGGTACTCCTACGCGTACGGTACACGCACTAATACTGTGTGAAGTTGGGTAGGCAGGCAGTAGCAACGGGCCGCTTGGTCCTGCTATTGGCGCTCGCCTCGTCCTACTTATCCCAATAGAGATAAGAAAGAGCGAGCCCTACAGCTTGATCTTTTTGATGGTATTAGGCTTACTCTTTCAAGCGAAGAGGACGACTAAGCTCAAAGGATAAAAGAATGCCCATCTAGATCTCACGACACAGTCCCGGGTACAGTAAGAGAAGCAGTGGCTTCGAGGCCAGCTAGTGTACTGTAGTGTAGGGGCGGAGGGCGAAAAGATTCGTCACTCTTTGAAGGTAATAGATGAATTGGGCTTGAGAAGACGTGGAGTACACTAGGCTCGTATAGTAGATAGCATGAACGATAACAAGAAGATGAAGAGACAATGAATGTGATAACTTACGCATCCTACCACCAGCGAATAATATGCTGCGCCAGTTTCTGTACTGTGGTTTACCGCTGCGCTAACGCAGCGACAGGTTGGAATCACTTGTGCAGTTGTATAGGTACTGTAACGACCGAATGCGCCACAACGGATACTCTGCAGGATGATATCAGTACTCCTCTCGATATTTGATTTTGGAGATGAACATACCAACGACAAGGCAGAGCAATACACCGTCCCACAATTGTCCGGTACTTAGGTAGGTAGGTTGTCTATGAGATGCGTTTGTCTAGCTCTGGTATTATTCCGATGGTGGACTGGACTAAACGAACTGATGATGGGCAGGAGACCTGCTTCTTAAGGTAGGATTCTCGAAGTCGGGAAAGGGAAGACGCTACATAAATCACTTTTCGGGTATATTTCGCGAGAAAACAAGAATAATGAGAACTTGAACTCTTCATCGTCATGCTGCACATCAAAAGATTGAAGTTTGGTGAAGTTGTGGTTACACCGTGTATACAAGGCAATCGGGACTGTCCATTTGGCTTTCTGTCGTACCTGCCATAGCCATACCATGATGCCATTGTACAGCGAGTTAAACAAGCTTAACAAGGAATAATACAGTATGTTGCACACGGTTTGCGACAAAACAATTAGCTGATTTGTTTGCATTCCCGCCTCAACTCTGCCACAGCTCTGGCACCGTGCCGAGTTCCGGTCGCTTACCCTGCAGGAATGACGTAATGCGCATTGTGATGATACCTAACACTGCGGATGAGGGAGCTTGGAGCTTGGAGCTCATCATTCATCAAATTATATCATTGCCCGGTTCCTGCCCGGTGTTGCAACGGTTTAAGTTGTCAAATTATTACCGCTTAGGTGCTCCCGGACATAACACAAAGAAACTTTGCCATAAGAAGAAAAATAAACTACCACAGAGTGCATAGCCAGCAATTACGAGAAGACTGAACCAGGTGCTCCCATTTCGGCGACTCAACCAGCCCCAACAACACGGAATGAAAAGGTACAAATTAAAGATCCTAACGAATTTATAATGACAAGAATATTTGAGGGTTGTATACAATATAAACATCATGGTAACAGTCAAGCTTTGCCCGTCTCTCGGCTATTGAACATGGGGCGGGTAAGCATGGAACCAGCCAATATAAGGTAGGGTAACATCTACGCTTATTTAAGGTACAGCAGCCGTCTGGTCATGACAGGTAGATAAACTTTATACTTCTGCGTATATACATGATAAAAGTTTGAAAACCGTGACCAGGTGCCCGGACACCTCATATCCCATGCAGACATCTCTAACCTAGTCTAACTACCAACCTCTAAGCCTTATCACGAGTCAAACCAGTTCACAAACCTCTCCTCACCTCGCTTTACAAGCCTCAGGGGAACATGGTGTCCGTTGTGCAGCTTAAGCGTGACACGTGTTTCGCACGAAGTCAGGATTTCCCTAGAGCGCGCAACAGCTTTCTTATATAATGTCGCTTTCTCGTCTTGGCTCATTCGCGCGACCTCCTCGTTAGACGCCCAATCATCGACAGCGTTCTCAATGCTGTATTTTTGGAAGATAACGGCGAGAGCTGCAAGTACTTCGACGATGGCGAGGCGTCGGCCGAGACAAGATCGTGGGCCTTCAGAGAAAGGAATATACGATCCCCGCGCCGGCCGAAACATTGACGCGCTCGTGTCTGGACCTGCATACCCACCAAAATCTTCCTCTTCGGGTAAGTCCAAGCTCTGTTTCTCGTCTTGCTTGAGGCTGGGCCGGAACCAACGCTCTGGTACCCAGTCGTCGAGGTCGCCTGGTGCTCCGGTGATTTTACTGGGTCGCGCCGGCCAATACCCGGGGTTGCGTTGGCAGGCTGACACACACAGGCCGAGGTAAGTATTAGGGGGGAGTGTGCGCTTGACACCATCCACCGTAATAGTCTGCGCCTTCGTGGGTGAGGTCTTCTTGGGCACCTCTACGACAGGCGGCACCACGCGCAACGTCTCATTCAAGACGGCGCCAAGCATTGATGCCTGCATTACGCCGACTTTTTCTTCGTAGTTCCACGTCGCCGGGTCCGTGTCGCGACCCAGGATGGTATCGATATCCTGCTGTAGACGCCGCTGCGCTGCCGGATTGTTCGCAAGCTCTAGCATCGAGAAGTGCATCACGTTGGCTGTAGTTTCATGGCCCGCTAGAAACATGATGAATGCGTTACCGATAATTTCCGAGTCATCCATTCTAATGCCTGCTTTGCCCTGGTTGTCTTGGTAGGAGGTTGCAACCAGTGACCCCATGATATCCATGCCTATCTCTTTGTCTCCTCGACGAAGGTCCTTTACCTTTTGCTGCAGGAATTCTTGCATATACGACTCATAATTCTCTCTAGCCTCCTTTGCCTCCTTGAATACGCGGAGCGGGACGTGGTCTAAAAGCAAATTAGCTTCGAAAGTATGCCATCACCAAGTACCTAATGTACGTACTCATAACGACAGTAGGTGTTAATAAAAAGTGGTAACAAATGTTTCAAAATGCCGCCAATAGACTCGCTAAAGGTCAAGGTATGCCCCTCTGGAGGCTTGAAACTCCCATACCTAGCCATTTTCGAATCTGAATCAGCTGGCACAAGTTGATCCGGCCAAGCGAGGCGCAAACCGAAGCCAACATAACTGATAATATTAAGCGCCCACGACATTGTATCGTGCTCAACAGTGTGGAAGCTGCCGTCCTTCTGGGTCTTTAACCAATGGTCAGTCATTCCTTGTGCTTGATCGATGGCGGCTCTGAACACCAAAGCCGAGTTCTTCTCATTAAATGATGCGGAGGTGACTTTTCTGTGCATGCGCCACATAGTTCCTTCCGTGGTTACAACGTTGCGACCAAACATGGCAAGGATCCTGTAATGCTCAGTCGGTTTGGGGAAGTCTTCACGTCTCGATGCGATTTCGTGAATGACCTCTGGATTTGCCGTATGCATCATCAGTTCAGTTGGCGAAGCGATGAGGATACTCTCGCCCATTTTAGCAAACGGTGCAAACTGCTTTCTGTACTGCCAATTGTGTTCGCAAACACTTGTACACCATCCTTGTTAGTCTTGTCCTAGCATCTGCCGAAGGTAAATGAATACACTTACTCAACTATGTCTTCCCAGTATCTTTTCG
Source organism: Xylaria polymorpha (assembly GCA_003426235.1). Taxonomy (NCBI): domain Eukaryota; kingdom Fungi; phylum Ascomycota; class Sordariomycetes; order Xylariales; family Xylariaceae; genus Xylaria; species Xylaria polymorpha. The sequence goes on along the minus strand of NQIM01000004.1, from coordinate 79,987 downwards.
GGGTGAAGAACTTCCATAGTGGAAGCCAGATGAAGCGGAAAGCTTGGTTTATGTTGTTGATCGGATTTATAGCTAGGCAATAGTAAGTTTTCAAGTCAAACTACCAATACATAATCGCTACCTACGAACAACATAGTACCGAAGCCCAGTAGATTTGGCAAGAGCGATATTGCGGCGGAGGCCAGTAACGAACTTGAATACGAACCATGCGACAAATGCGCCGGTGACCAGGAGTATTGATGACAGCATTTTACCGACAGCTATGCTTTGTCGTTCACCTCGCTCGAGTCGTTACGGACGTCGCTGACAATTCGATAAAGGCTAATCGGTCGCAAGCGCGGGCGCGTCGGTTGTGGACCGTTAGATGGATCGGCGAGTTAGACCTTGGGGACTAAACATGGAAAATCGAGTCGGCCAGCCAGTCCTCGTTATAACTAAGCGAGCAGGAAAAAAGAAACAAGAAAATATGGAAGGCGACAAAGAAGCTCGCTCTCGTAAGGCCAGGCACATGCCATTTGTCGGTCATGATTCGGCGCAACCTGGTGCAGGACAGCATGGCATGGTCTTACCAGCGTTAGTCTAGTATTTGGCATCTCTGGGCATTTCGCCATTTCGCTTCGACTGCAGCCTCGGATCGACCTGGTCCCGACAGGGACTGTTACAGTCCGGGCGGGGGCCGGACTCCTCATTTGCTGTTTCGAGGAATCAACGGCGTCTGATAGGCTAGCAACGGTGAACTGGTGCCCTCAAGCGTCTCTAGGGTCCTGTCTAGGGCTGCTGGGAAGTACAGTAGCGGGATAACACCTAATGGGTAATGTGTAATGTGTGTAAGCGAACATTGTACGGTAGCCACATGGTCGACCATGCTCGCTTAGAGCTCCCCATCAACTGATTCGCGCGAAGGCCAACTGGTGGTGCCAGACAATTGCGACCGGGCTTAGGTGAGCCAGTGATATCAGTCTTTGATGAAGTTGGTTCTACTGGTACTGTTTGGCGTTAATGGCGTTCCGCGGAATGTCGCTCAGTTGCTGCCGTATGCCGTACTGTGACAAATAAAGAAGCCGGTTGCCTACTTGTACCTAGGTAGAAAACGAGGAAACGAGGTGCGCTCAAACAGCTCTCGTACTTGCTTTATCATGTGATGTGACATGCACAACATGGTAGGTACTTATACCTACTGTACTCCTTGACCCCCAATAACACCAGCTATATTTGACACCTGTCTCAGCCTATCTTCAAACATGAGCAGGGAATAGCTTTCGGGAGAACTTTAAGGAATTGACCATGATCTATAATTGCTAATATCTTCGGTTTTCTTCACACACTAAAATTCGTGAAGATTGAATAAAAGGACTAGGTACTGTACTAACAAGTACCTAGGTAACTATAAATAACCTTCTCCGGCAGCGCATCCAATTGCCCAAGCACTCAATACAGTAGAAGCCTTACCCAAAAGTGTCGTACTGTACCTGCTTTTTCTGTACCACATCAGTGGGCTATTTCTGTGGTCAGTGACCTGTCACATCTGTGTACAGTACACTGCAACCTAACCACACCCGAAGTTCTGCCCGGGACCCTAGTGTTGAGCACTTCGGCCTAGCCAATCCCTTTATGGTTCATAAGATGGACATGGCACATCCAGAGCCCTACGATTGGTTCAGCGGAATCATGTGTTCAGCTGGTGGCTTTACGGAGGGCTTCACGGGTATGTGTTCCATTGGGTATCGGTATCAGGGTCGGGTTATTTCCGTATACGGGATAACTTTGTACAACCTCACAAGTTCTGTCCCCAATATTGCTGCCTCAAACTTTAGAACCTGTGGCATACGTTCGGTCTATGACCTCTTACGGTACGGGCCATGATCATGATTGTAGGCCAAGATGTCGCAGCTTTCCACCTGAATAGAACTTAGGTACAGTTGATCATTGGGAACCAAGAGTTGTTATTTTACTTGCCGATGCTAAGTGGTACGGTAAAGAGAATATGTCGTATCCCAGCTACCGCCTGCTTGTAATGTCCAACTTGAAAAGATATCATCAAGGTGCTTCGCTAAGCTTCCTGCCGCCGCCAACACCTTGAGATTGATATGCTCGATGTTTCAATAACCACAAAGCAATAGCGATAATGTAACAAAGCTCTGGGAAGAAACGGTAGGTCCTATAAGCCCTATAGGCTTAAGTTCCTGTTTGCCTCATCTATGTCGCGGGATGTGTATTTTCGGGATCACCGTCCATCCACCCCGTATATCCTTTTATTCGAAAAAGCAACTCGGACGCCTTGTATGCATTTTTGCGCTGGGAGACATATCCCCATCACTTCGTGCCCTTTTCCGCATTCTATACCGTAATAAAGGCCCTCATAGCGCGCACCGCATCCCCATCATGTGCCTTGAGCAACTCGGTCGCTTTCGCTTTCGTTAAATCGAGTTCATCGACCTGTGGGGCAAGGCACTCAAAAATCAGCGACTGCTTCTCTCAACTTCTCCTGCTCGTATAGCCCACGCCTTGCTTCCAACCCCCCGAATCATAGGACGTCATCTTGTTATATCTCATCCCGCAAGAACAAGCATATAGATTGAAGGCAAGAGGGGGAGCTTACAACCAATGCGACATCCGCGGCATCGACCTTGACCTTCTTAACCTCCTTCTTCTCGACGGACGCGGGCGCAGTAGCCGCTAGCTTACTGACAGCGGCAGCATCGACCTCAGCAGCCTCAGTGCCATCACCGCTGGAATCCATGCTCGCAAGGGCCGCGGCGGCCTTCCGGTCCTCGGCTGACTTGGCCTTAGTTACCTCCTCCTCGACATCGCCGCCCGTGGCGCCTTCGTTGACGTTGCGGGGCTGTGGCTCGGCCATCGCGTTTGAGTATGGAGGGAGGCTCGGGAGTATGGGATGCTGGTGTTGCCAATGAGTATACCTAGAAGGGGATTTCGGGGGAGGGCGAGATCACGGGCGAGATCAATACGTAGTTCTCTCTTTACAGTAGTAAGGTCAAACAAGTTAACGTGTGTTGAAGCTAATTGCTTGGTGCTTCTAGATACGAAGAAAGCTTGAAGCTAGTAGTGGGCTGGATGTGGATCTAGGCGGGGAAGGTATAGTGTACATATAGCTATCTCTTAGGGCTGGTAATAATACCGAACCCGGACAGGCACCGCTGTACCAGTACACCTAAACCTATTGAAACAGGGGACATCGTCACAAGCTGTCCGAATACGGAAATTCTAGCGTGGCGTTACCATTGTAGAAAGTGGCTTCAAACTTACTTACCATCTAACTGAGTCACCCCTCATGAGAGTAAGAATTTCTTTTGACTCCAGAGTAGAGTTTCAATTTATTTTCAAAAATTATTCCTCTTGTATTTAGGTTGCTCATTGGCCGCGAGTCGACGGTGACAAGGTCCTGTTCATAGTTATTCAAGCATTACGAGTGAACCTCCTCGACAGGCCAAGACTTAAGAAGGGGCAAGACAAGACAGTCCATTAAAACGGCCAACATGGCGCCCTCAACAGAGCATACAGACTGGACGCCATCGTCGTGGCGCACGAAACCGATCAAGCAATGTCCCGAGTACCCGGACATCGCAGCGCTTCACAAGGCCACGGGGGAGCTCAGCCGTCTGCCGCCCATCGTGCACCCGCACGAGATCGAGAAGCTGAAGCAGTCGCTGCGGGACGTGGCCCGCGGTGAGGCCTTCCTGCTGCAGGGCGGCGACTGCGCTGAGCTGTTCGACTACTGCCGCCAGGATGCTATCGAGTCCAAGATCAAGCTCCTGCTGCAGATGAGTCTGGTGCTGATCTGGGGCGCCGACAAGCGCGTCGTGCGCATCGGTCGAATGGCCGGCCAGTACGCCAAGCCGCGCTCTAGCCCGACCGAGGTGGTCGACGGGAGGGAGGTGCCTTCATTCCGAGGCGACATCTTGAATGGCTATCATCTCGAGGACAGGGAGTTAGATCCGCAGAGATTGGTTAAGTGAGTTCACCCCTGACCCTCGTCGTCTCATACCCTTTCTTATACCACCATGCTTTAAAGGGTGTCTCAAGCCCATCATATGTGCTGACAAAACGCCAGGGCGTACAACCACTCGGCGGCAACGCTCAACTATGTACGAGCCGCCCTCTCAGCAGGTATAGCAGACCTGCACCGGCCCTTGAACTGGAGTCTAGGACATGTGAAGACCCAGAGCTGAAGGCCAAATACACGGCCGCTGTGCAGTTCCTGCAGGACATGCTGCGCTTCATGCACACGATCGGGGCGGACAAGAGTCCCAAGCTCGACACGATCGACCTATTCACAAGCCACGAGGGTCTGCTCCTCGAGTACGAGGAGAACTTGACGCGCCTGATGGACGTGCCTCCTACACTAGACCCTAACCACCAGAAGCCACAGCAGTCCGCCGAGGGCGGCGAACCGCGGAAGCAGTACTACAACACATCGGCGCACTTCCTGTGGATCGGCGACCGGACGCGGCAGATCGACGGCGCGCACGTCGAGTTCTTCCGGGGGATCGCGAACCCGATCGGGGTGAAGGTGGGCCCGACGACGCCGACGTCGGATCTGCTGGAGCTGCTGCGGACCCTGAACCCGGGTGTCGAGGTGGGCAAGATCACGCTGATCACGCGGTACGGCGCGTCGAGGGTGCGGGACCTGCTGCCGTCGCACATCCGCGCCGTCGGAGGGGAGCGAGTACAAGGGCGCCGTCATCTGGCAGTGCGACCCCATGCACGGGAACACGCGGTCGACCGGCACGGGCGTCAAGACGCGCCGCTTCGACGACGTCTTCTCCGAGCTGCGCGAGACACTGCGCATCCACAAGGAGGAGGGCAGCTACCTGGGTGGCGTCCACCTCGAACTCACCGGCGACGCCGTCACCGAGTGCCTGGGCGGCAGCGAGGGTCTGGACGAGGACGACCTGTCCACCAACTACACGAGCTTCTGCGACCCGCGCCTCAACGAGCGGCAGGCCCTCGAGCTGGCGTTCCTCATCGCCGACAGTTATCGAAAGGAGAGGGCCCTGTAGCCTGTTTGATGCTGGACGAGGGTTGGATTAGAAATAGGGGTGTATCTAGATATATCCTCGTAATCATGATATATGGATATGACGGGCTGGAGTTCATGAAATGACGAACTCTTGAGATAGAAAAAATTCGAATAAAAATGAGATAGAGATACGCCACGGGCAGGTGGCGTCTTTCGAAAAAGGAGAAATTAAAAAAAAGGGCGGCTAACTAAAAAGTTGAAAAGGGAATCTAGAAGGATTAGGTATCACAACGCTGACGTCTTAACCCAAGTGCACAGAACCATCAAAAGAGGCCGACTAGCTTGTTCTGACTCTATTTTTTGCGAAATTCATTATTTCAACTGACCCAGCGATCAGTTTGTCGTAGCCATATCGACGAGCGTATGTAACTATTGAAGGAAATATAGCAAGGCACATAAGCTCACAGCAATAGTCAAGTATACAGATCAGCCCAAACATACGTTGTCTATAAAGATAACCTATCGAAAACTATCTTAAAGCTTCGCAGGAGATGGCCATTGCGTGAAGTCGGGGGTTTTATGGTATATTACTATCCACACTCATAAGACAACCCCCCACCACCACTGTCACTGGCTGGATCTATTAACACTACATGCTCGCTAATGCTCGCCCCGTCAATTATCAGCCTGTTGTCTTTCTTGCAAGAAACAACACAGCTGGTTTGTAGTAAGTGCGCCCGCCCATCATGTATCGAATACGTCTTTCCATATTTTGGAACCCATCGGACTTGTCGCAACTGTCTTTTGGAACGTCTTCAAATCGGGGGACAAATTTGTTGGAATGATTTGGAGATGCTATGAGATGACAAACTAGGAGAGTGTAAAAAAAAGACCACAGGGATGATCTAAACCGCCAGTCAAACTCCCAACCGGATGCCCATTGTCGAAATCGAGGAATATAACTCTTAGTCGTTCACTATGGTCGCGTCACGTCATCCATAGACCGAAGGCCAGACAGTCCGTGTAAGAAAGCTAGCTCGCCAACTGCGCATGTGTTACGACCTCTCGGCGCTCAGAGCTGGCGTTTACTGGTTTATGAATGCTGACGCAATAGCATAGGATCGAGGTACAGCTGACCAGGTGGCAGCTGCGGAATATGTGCAACTAATCCAGCACGTTTCCGAGTTGACCAGAGCAACCCGGATGCAGTGACCCAGTGAGAAAACTCTTTGGCCGCCTGTCTAGGCCTCGCCACCCCGTGCTCGCCCCCTACGCCTAAAGAAGTCCATAACTCTCTTTGCGGCACCACTACTTCCAGCGTGATCACGTGGTCTTCCGTACTCCTCTTCGTCGTATGCATCTACGAACCGCTTGTTCTTTTGAAGCACGTGCCCACCTTGCCGGCTGCCCGCCCCGACGACTGTCGTATTGGTCTGAGTCGTAGCCAGACTGGTAGGGAGCTGAGTTAGGTGGTCTTCGAGGTGGGTGATCAATAGAAGACTCTGATTCGGAGTTTAACATAGCTCCTTGCTGCAGGTACGGGGGAATAGCAGAAGCTTGTGATTCTGAAGGGTAGCGGCGATGAGCGGAGTTCGAGCCATGGCCGGTTTGAGGTGGTGGTCCCATTGGTGATTCTAGAGGCTGTTCGTACATGCCATCTGTATTCTGTTGTCCAGGATTGCTGCGGCTCAGAGGTTGATTGACATATCGACCGTAACTATCGACCTCGGGGGGGTCCTGAATTGGCAAATCGGGTTGCGATACGTCAGGAGGCGGTGAGGAATCTTTACTTAAACCCATAGCCTTCATTAAAGAGAAACGCCTAGGGTTAGGCGGTCTCTCGACTGGCGTTTGGGGTCCCACCATGCTACTGCTGCGTTTCTTTCCAAGACCCAAAGAAAACGACCTCCGGGAAGCGCGGGAATCCATTGACGTTCTAGACTCACCGGGCATGGTATTGGACATACTAACAGGCGGGTACTTCTTCGCCGGTTTCTCTCCCTGTTCTGCTCGTTTCTTGCGAGCGCCGAAAATCGATCCACTGCGGCCGAAAAGCTTGCCCCCGATCTCACCAATAGTATTCGACCTTCTGTGACCCTTGGCCTCGCCCGAGTGCGGCTGTGGTTGGCTATTGAAACCCGAAACTTCAGCGAATTTAGGAGGCATGCTGATACTGGGCCGCCCAAATCCTAGATCGGGAGTCTCTTGTGGGATCGGGTTCGATATGACGTAATTCTTCGAACCTTTCGGTTGTTGTATGCTTCCTTGTGCGTTAGTACCGGCAACGGCAGGGGGTAAAGGTATGCCGTACGACGCTCGTGATGACGGAACTAGCCCCTTAGAACCAGAAGAATGCATCGATCCACCAGTAGCAGGTCGTGATACAGATGACCCAGTCGCGGCGGTCATATAAGGATGATCAGCTGTGGACCGGCCCTGGCCCGTCCTTGGGGGAGGGATATCCCGTCGTTGCGTACTAGGTGGTTTTCTCGTGTCTCTAGGTGATCCAGTGTACGGGTCTTTAGAAACCGGAGGATCTTTCGGTAGCGGCTTATCGTGGGATGATGTATGAACCTCAACAGGGCCTTGGTTAGAAGATTTAGCCTTACTCTTTCCGCGCTGAGACGTATTGACTTCGGACTGTTCAGCTCCCCGTTGGGTCTGCGTTGTAGGAGCGACATATTCCACCTGTACCGTCCGCCGTTTATTATCTCTCTGCTGTTTCGTATGCGTTCCCTCGTCCGCGTCGACTTTGCCTTGTTTCCGTGCTAAATCGCCTACCGCCACAGTAGTGGTGGCCTTCGCCTTGGCCGGTTCTCTGACGGAAGCGCTTCTCGCCAAGCCTCCAGTTTCAACCTCGTCAGAAGGCACTGTAGTGTTCTGTATCTCGCTAGATGTTGTCGTAGTGCTAGTAATGAGTTCTACTACATGTGCATATTCGCTGAGCCAGCTGTGCCGGGCTACTTCAAACAGGTCTGCTCGTTTTCGCGGACTTGGGACTAGGATCCGCCGAAGCAGATCTCGAGCATGTGGGGTGACATACTCAGGGAATGTGAGAGGGGTGTTGACAATATACTTATACAATAAGTTGATGTTATCCCCTTCCGGGTTGTCGGGGTCATCATCAAAGGGTAAATATCCCGCAAGCATAGCGTACTAAAAACTGAGGTGAGTTTTAATATCGTCACACGCTACGGGTTCACGTACTAGAATAACACCACAGCTCCAGACATCGACTTTGCGACCAGTATACAGCGAATCGCTCACAACCAACTCCGGTGCGGCATAGCATGGGCTTCCGCAGCTTGTCTGCATCAAGTCACCTCTGCGCAGGCCTTTTTCGTTGGTCTTGTCTAGACCCGTTCGTTTAACAAAGTCGCGGTCTGATAAGTTTAGCTCTTCTTCTTCCGTCAACTCGTCGGCTGCATCAAAAGTGTTGGCAAACCCAAAGTCGGTAATGATGATATTCCGATTTCGATCGAGAAGCAAGTTCTCCAGTTTTAGATCTCGATGGACAATGCCTTTCTTGTGCAAGTAGCCCACTCCTGATATCAGCTGGGCAAAAAGCCTCCTGGCGGCATGATCTTTAAGATATCGATGGTTCAAGATATAGTCGAAGAGTTCACCACCAGACGCGTATTCAAGGACAATGCCGATATGGCGTTCTGTCTCGGACATTTCGTGTAGTCTAACTATATTCGGGTGGGAGAGCTTTTGCAAGATGTGAACTTCGCGATAGATCTTTGCTAGCCGTGATGGATTGTTGCCCACACTGTCGCGGCGAATGAGCTTGATGGCAACCTAAAGCACACATTAGTCATCTGTCGGTGTAAGTAATCCGCCCCCCCCCTGATGCTCTTACCTGGACGCCACCATCTTGCTTCCAACCCAGCTTGACCTTTCCAAACTCACCTTCGCCAATAGTATTACCCAGATAGTAATCACCAAACCGAGACGACTTTTCTCGTTTAGAATGATCATGTCGGCTACGCCCACCACGCCGACTCTCATCTTGAGGTTCATGCATGTGGACTACTGGAGGCGGTGCAGCGGCATCATTGTCATTCTCGTGTCCACGTTGACGCGTTGGTGTAGAATGGGGCTGAGCTTCCGTTTGGCGTTCTCTTTCTCTTTCCAAGTCAACTTCAGGCTGTGAGACTATGACACGATTAAGCACTTCACTAGCCTCTCGAGATGGCTGTTTCGATGATGCTGAAGCTGCATGTTGATCTCGGGAACGGACGGGCATTGTTGTCGACGTAGGCTGACGATTGTCTTGTGGCACAGGCTGACGGCCAGCGTTCTTCGTGCGAGAGCTTGACTCGTCGTACGCAGATAGACCAGTGTCCGAATAGCCGTTAGCACCTACTCTGCCATTCTCTCCAGCCGTCCGTTTGGGGGAACCCGCCGCGCGTTCTTCGGGATGTGCCGCCCTACGGGAACTTGTTGTTCCTGATCCCGAATTGCCATGTTGCGTTGACGAGGTTCTAGGGGGGGCTACTGGGGGTTCCTGCCGCCGCCGGCTTGAAGTAGGTTTTTCATATTCGGCCGAGGTAGCGATCACCGGGGCGGGCGATGCTAATGTGGTGCGCGAGCTCATGGTTGGTGACTGATCTGGGTAGGCGACAGGGCTTGTAACGTTGGCACTACTTCCACTAGGTCTCCCAGAAGGGCGTTTTGACGAGGGTCCAGGTGAGGCAGATGGATGATCTCTGTTTGCATAGCGCCCTTCGCGGCTCGGTGACTGGGCTGGGGTATATTGACGATTCGACGGCGACGCTGACGGCGAATGGGCGCTTAATGCGGAAAGTGCGGTCGGCTGATGAGGCGCAGATTGTAGTGCAGCAGAAGACATTTTCTACGCCCAACGCGTTGTACAATCAACAAATCCTAGGGCTGACACAGCACGCACTGGATTCAGGGTCCGGGTTACCTGCACTGGAACAAACGCCACTGCTGCAAGATCGTCAAAACAACTATTAGGCTGGCCAAGAGTAGTCGGCTGGTATGCGATGCAATCGATGATACACATGCAATGGCAAATGACGAGGTAAGGCAAGGCAAGGCAGGGGAATAATCGGGCAGGATGTCAGTAAGATTGCATACAAAGCTGAAGGCGCGCTGGATCAATGCAATGAATCCCGAGAGCGGTCTGACCGCCTAGTTGTCCAATAAGCAAACTTCCTTTTCGTACGTTGTGTATCGCCGCAGGAGTAGGTTATCGGTCTGCCTGCTCTCGTCTCGCTTGACAAGGACAGCGCAATAAGATTTGTCCACAGGCAACGTGCGTGCAAGGTGTAGCTACCGGGTCGGGCCAGGTCAGGTCAGTTAGTCGACTTGAGATCTCAAGATGCCGTGTTCCGCCGCGTTCGGTTCAGTCGCCCCGACGTTGTAGAGGGTTGACTTCGATTGTTCTGATAGGCGCGGTGTCCACAGACCGGGTGGGCTGCCTGGCGATGACTGCGAAAGGAAAAAAATATGCAGGATAATGTAGGATAATGCTGGTTAGGCAAAGGGGTCCCCCACGTTCGGCTGTTGACGACGATACTGCTTCCAATTCAATCGCACGGTCGCGTGGAGGGGGGCAAGGTCATTCGCTCGGTCGGTGGTGTGTCTGGATTGTCCGCTGTATCGTGCTGTATAGGTGGTGGTGGTGGTGGTGGTGGTGTCCCCGGCACGGCCGCGCTGGTGGTGTATCTGGTGATTCTCAACGCTCGTTGGTCGTGGATAGGGGGGACAATGCATATAGACAGGCAACTGTAGGGTGAGGAACAGGCGCAGATGCAACTACAACAATAACAGCAGCGACGCCACTGCATAGAAAGGTGCGACGGCAGAACAACCAGTCGGGCTCTCTCTTTCCCTGGCCGCTGTATTCCTGACCAGAGAGGAATCGCACTGGCGCACCGGAGAGGGAGGAAGGAAAGGAGCAGAGAGATATCTGCAGATGCCTGAGGAGATTGGCCTAAAACTGCACAGGATACAGGATCAGGATTATTACCTACAGGGCGTTGCTTGGTACTGTATAGTACAGTACCTCCAGGACAGTGAGGACGTGTTCAGCGCGTACCGATTTGCTAGCGTGCTGGTGTGCTAGCCTGGTAGGTACTATTGGAGCTGGGTTGGGCCGGCTAGCCGTCGCCATTCACTCCCTGGCGTACTCCGTACCAGCCCATTGTGGCTCCAACGCCAGCCCACAATAATCAGTTGACAAAAGATTGCCCACCTATGTACGGTATACATAACCTAGGTACTTACCTATAGTAGCCTAGACCAGCCTGCTAATTGCCCGAGGCACTACACTGAGTACGATACCTGCTGTCAGCACGTAATAGGCACATTAGTGCGCTAAGAACGCCATAAACAATTTGCCTCTTCAGTCATGGCACTGGCACTGGTATGTTTCATCCAATGCACAATACGGGTTAGTCCAGGAACAAAATTACTACTGTACTGTAGGTAAATATACGGTTGCCATGACCCTGCAGCCAAAAGAACAGTAGTACGAGGTCATCAAGTCGCGCAACAACGTGTTTGTACAGTACGAACGCTAGTTAAGCAACTCAGATTATCATGTAGCATTCAATCATAATCCATTGTATAGTAATGTAAAGAGAGCGCTTTGTTCGGTTTGATATATGCCTACCTAGAGTATCTTTTCAACAATATCTGACCAAATATGTCATTGCATGCTGTATTGCAATAGACTTGAAGTGTAGTTTTTGTTCCCTCCTCTCCGCTACGGGAAATGAGGATTTTATGGGAACACCCATTGTGGGAAATTGCAAGATGGAGACAGCAAGCAAGGACCCCTCGTTTCCAAGTTCTTTTGGGTGCCCCGAGCTCCACTAGCTGGAATTGGATAAATGCTACCAGCATGAGCAGCATGAGCCGTGCCAGAGATCTTTATATTTCTTCATGCACTAAACACGAACCACCCAACCTAAACCTCTTCAGGTTCAAGACTGCGGCAAGTGGGCCATACGTCCAAACAGCTCCAATCAGAACATCTCGATACAGCATGCAAATGCAGGTACCTACATGATCATTCCCACCTGGCTGCAGCGTACGTGCATCGGGCAGCATACAGCACGCTAGGTACCTACCTACTGTACTGTACTGTACAGCACACACACCCAGACACCCAGACACCCAGACACCCAAAGAGAGCTGAGCCGTCGCAATGACAGAATCCCAACTACCTAATGATAACAAAAGTTGGCCATTGAAGACGTCCCTCTTAGACCGTTCGTCCTCAATCTTGAAAACCTAGTGTATAACTCCGGATCAGATCATGTCATCGAATGACGAACTATTTATAGCATTTCGGTAGCATTGAACCAGGGTGTTGTGTCAATTGCTATGGGATACCTAATGGTATGATATATGATATACGATATACTACCTACAGTACTTAATGGTGGCAGGCGGGCATATCACGTCCTTACTACACCTATCCCCTTCGGTCGGCTTAAGAACAACAGACAACGGATGTCTACAACGACCAGGCGAGAACTACTCGGCTTCATCAATTGTGCGTTCATTAGGTACCAATTCCTTAATGTGTTTTACTCTAGTTACAACTGCTTACTTACAGGTGCCCATTGACCAGCATGTGTAGGGGATTTTCCAAAGAGCACCAGCACCCGTACCATAGAATTCATTTCGACCAACCTCTCTACCACACTATACAGGATTGTGGTCTGCAGCACCCACAAAGATACGTAGTAGCACAGACCTTGCATCATCGCTACCAGTTCACAACTCTACTATAGTATGTTGCATGAAGCATCAATTTACCATTGCTACCTAGTGTATTGAAATGCACGGCCGTTAGGTGAGGTGGTTTTCGAAATGGTTGGCCTGGAACTCTTGAAAAGGCCAGTCCGCTAATAAAAGGCAACTACCGGAATCTAAAAATTACAAGGATCCAGGGTCTAAAGTCCTGAGTTGCTCCCGTGTACACACGCAGCATCCCTTGCTACTAGTCTACAGTAGGTAGGCAACGGTCCTTTTAAACGCTACTTATCTCTTAGGTAGTTCTAATCTTCAAGTCAGTTCGTTGTCAGCTAGCTTCCAAGAAGTTGGTTGCGACCGTGTACGTAATTCCGAATGCTGCCGTCGTGTTCTTTATTGATTGTCTGATTGGCACTCCGATTTAGGACACGGATCATGCAAGGCTGACGACGTCTTAACCTCATGTTTCTAGTTTGTATTGCGATAAACAACCGTCGTATCTTCTACAAAATCGAGATCATAATAGTCTTACTCGAGGCAAGTATATAGCGCCACATGTATGACTTGTATATTCTGTGTCTCCCGCCCGCTTTAATGGCCGAGACGATCGGAAAAGTGATACTGGTTGACCATTCTCAAACGGGCCATGCCGGAATATAGGTAAGGGAACTTCTTCCACCTAGCCACGACCAATGGACCCCTGCCAGGCAGTGTAGCTGAGCCCAATCCCTATGAAACTTAAGCTCATATCATCCAGAATATTATATCGCAGTCGGTGCTTTCTAACAATGATTTACAGCATTGATGCCCAAACTTTCCTTCCGGCGTCTCATCAGCTCTGAAGTGTTTTTTTTTTCCCCGTTCTTCTCACAACGGGGTACGCTGTAAAACAGACAATATTCGACTGAGACACGCCTGTCGGAAATTTCAATATGTCTCCTTGACATGGTCCCTAGTCCGACGGGTACGTGCATTTACATGTGTGGGCGTGTGGGCTGACCAGGCACCCAGGTAGTAGTATAGTATAGTGAGTACCTAGCTGAGCCGACTGTGCCAAACAAGTCTGCGTAGACAAGCCTCCAACACGCTGGTGCCCCTCTACAGGTCCCCCGAAATGCTGGCACCCACGGAATATGCTTGTGCCAATATGTATGTATAAACTTTGCAAGCAATCCAACAGCTTAACAAATTCTATACCTGTTCAGAGTATCTTAGCAAAGCACCTCTCATTTTTATCGTTCTATCGTTACATCTTCCTTTACATCGGTAGGTAGGCCTATCTCTCAACCATCTAAAGACACGGGCATGAACAGCCACTCAGCCCAGTGACCAGTAGACCAGCAGCCACACTTTCAACGGTTGCTTATGTATAAGTTTTCAGTATCTTTTTAATAGCTAGTGGAGAGAGGTTGGGTAATATACGAGGAAAGTGACACGAAGTATCAGGTGTCTTCGATGACCCTGGTTGAAAGCGTGCCAATCTATGGTTTCCTCTTGATATAATGCGTCAGCTTTTTACTACGTGATGTCTATATCTCAAACCTCAGGTTATACCTTTCTTCGAAAGAAGTAACGACTCCCCCTAATATGTTCCAGTATGGTGGTCATACTACGTGATGACTGGGTAAAGACTGCCCGCCCCCCCCAACGTGTAACACCTACGAGTGAAACTTAGCTTACAGCCGGAATTTTCTGTCACGAGAGACACATGCAAAACAAAGTGAAGCGATCTTCTCGCTCTGCGATGTCGGTACTCGGAGCTTTCAATCTTACTATTATAGACAGACGGCTCTCACAGCTTACGGCACTATATATTCACACGTTATGTTCGCGGCCTGCTTGGGAAGTACATAGATCGACCCTTCTGTATCCTATCTTCGCCCGTACGCGCTTGATATCGCTCTCCCATAATTAGGATTTTTCCGTCTTGATTGAACCCGTAATCGGTTCACCAATTTAAATCAGGAGTAGCGTAGTATAGCTAGGTTTAGGATTCTTAGACATACTGATCTTTTTGGTGGAAATGAGTAAGACGTCGCCTGGGCCACCACAAGCACCCGAACATGGTCATAATAAGAGACAACTAGCTTACGTTTACGGATATTACCTAGAACTATTAAATAAATAGATTCATGTCCACAGGCATCACAATCATGCAATTCATCATATACCTACATTCATTAGGGCAAATAAGCGACAAGATCACCAATTATCTCACGTAACGCGGTAATGGTAACGCAAATAGCCAACTAAGCAGAACTTGTTCGTCCTTATCAAGCCTTATTCACCAACAGAACTGGGTACTTATCTAGACTTTCATACCATTGAATCACGCTACCAATCTATTAGAGTAGGAGTTAGTCTTGACACGCTGAATTGACGGTGTTAGGAAAAGATTGGGAAACAGAAGAATCAGGGGAAAGCGTACTAGAAATGCTAGGGATCCAATAAAGGTCGACAAGTTAGAAGCATAAACGGCAGCATCGTTGCTGCTAGCAAAGCCAAGCGCGCCACAAACGGTGAAGCCAAACGCTCCGATGAGATTCCAGAACCCTATATGCCAACCCAACACATTGAAGGCGGGCGTATACCATGTCTTCTGCGTCTCTAGCATGAATAGCCAGCCAGAGACAATAAAACCAGTGCCACCCACCACCTCAGCAGTATAAGCATTACATATATAGTATTTCTGGAGAGGATACATACCTGGGGTAACCAGTACACGCCGTTAGATGCGGGCGTGGAGAGGTGGCTGTTGATGGACGGTAAGGCTGTGAATCCGGATATCCAGAACACAGTGGCCCCTATAAATTGAGAGAGGGATGCCAGGAAGCCGATTTCTCGAAAGTAGTGGGTCTTCAGTTCGGACCATGTCGGCCACCACTCCCAAGTTCTGCCTTCTTTACTGACTTCAGGCTCTCCGGCCGTAAGTAAGCCGTGTCGAACGGAATGGTGATGCGCACATCCCTTAGGGTCCGGTCGAAGCAACAGGCGGTGATTTTCGATCGCCTCGTCGATCGCTTCCTCGAGCGCCCACCCGAAGCAGTCTGTCCGCTTCTCGTTGACAGCTTCCAGCATTAGAAGCACGGAGCCGAACTCGAAAATCGTCGCACCGACGAAGGCCGTGATACCAGTGCCCGCGCTGACCTCGCCGGCAAATTCAGTGGAGGGCCACTGAACCGGAAGCCAGGCAAAGAAGCCATTGATGACCCAAATCACGGAACCTGCATATCTCCTGTAAGTTTCCCCTCAATGCTCATCGACTGGAGGCTCTGGTAGAATGAGGGATCGTTCCACGGGTAAGGGGAGGGAACAGCCCACCAAGAGTGAATATGATAGCAACATCATAGCTGACATCAAACACTGGAAACATCGAGACCATTCTCGAGATCCCTGGCAAGGCTGCCTTAAACGTGTCAGTGGCGTGTGGGTGTGAAACTCCATAATTAGCTGCACTCTGCGGTGAGATTACTACAGTGTGGCGGCCTTTGCGGTTGTCCCGGGACCGATATCGACGCCATATGCAGTCGGGCAATGTCGCAGCAGTTGTTGCTGGCTCGGGCTCCGCGGCCAATGGCTCCCGGGATGTCGAGCGAAGGAATGGGATAGGGCGGGTAGGGCGCTCCTCGTTGCGCGGAAGTCCTTTCGTTCCTGATGCCATATTGTTGGCGGACAACACTACGATATTGTCAATGAACATATTACGTCAGCCACCACTACTACCACCACCACCTCTCCGAGTATTTAACTTAGAGTAGTAGTTGGATGCGATAATATTACCAATTTCGGAGGTCCAATGATGTGTTGTCACCACGACCGGGGAATATCCCTAGAGTTCAACTCACCCTAACTTCAAATCTCTTTCAGCACTTGGGGGCCTAACCACCACGAGTCTACTTGGCTCTGCAACTCTCAGCTCACTCACTCGGTTGCTGCATGAAATCGGAAATGAGGCTTACAGGTGAGAGCGCAGCCGAACCTGAATTTATGGGCCAGCTTCGAGAGACTTTCACATCCTCACGGTTCTTTTCGTCATGCGATGGCAGGGGTAAGAGGTAGATTTACTAACTCAATTGGTCAATATGCATGATTTTGGACACTACAATGCCAGCCGCAACGTCGAAATGCGTATACGTCTACTCTAGTCAAAGTACAAACATGTATATTGTTTTAGCTCTTCATAACTCAGTTTACTAATCAGCATCTATCACTCTGATGGTATTATCGCAATAGCCCTTTTGCCTACTAGGTGTGTTAGGTAGTGAGTAGATGAACTAACTATATTCAGAAGAACAGCGCTCATATCTGCAAGCTGACATTGACACAGACGCCCTATAATCGTACCCTCTTCACCTACAGAATTAATCCACATCGAGAAAGTGAAGAGTGCGGTACGTACAAGTCATCAACATGCTCAAGCTGCTCCCAGGAGAGAGGGCAGGTTTATCGCCTTTAATTAGAGTGTTTTCTCGGCGTCCTTGATAGAAGAGTCGACACACCCCAAAAGAACTCCGCATCATGACAGAGGTTGTAATAGAAAGAGAAGTGTGTGATGTGTTGCTCTGTTTCCCACGATTTATACCGGTAAGCAGCGCTGGTGGGCGCGTACAGGTGTATTCATACAACACGAAGTCAGTCATCACCAATCTATCTCATACCCGTTACGCAAGTTTCGGCCCTTGAGACATAGGGCGAGATCCTTATAACTTTTCGGAAACCAGTTTAAATGTCCTATCAGTCCAGATGCGTTACACTGCGCATCGGGGCCCAGGGGATACCCCATCCGGTCCGATTCGGTATGACCGTGTCAAGTAGCGTAGGTAGTGTCTATATACACATTGTTTATATACATATAAGCTGCAAATAATCCGGACACGACCGCCCGCTGCACCGTATCCACGGCTAGTTGCACTAAAAGTTCGGGAACCTGCAAGTCGTACATATATCTCGGAAACTGTCACGAGACTGACGCTCAGGCGGACTCGGCTAACTCCCTGTTTGGGATCTATTAATCATATTTAATCTCGCGTGGCGAGACGCCTCCCATCCGTGGATCGCACTATACATGAGAACTAGCAATTAATGGTGGAGATCTAGTCGTTAGACGTCAACCCCCAACATACACCGCCCACTAAAACTCACAAAATATTGACAAGTGTTGAGGCACATATAGTTCATGCGTGAATGAAGGCGCAGGACGCCTTATCTTCGCCTATGTGAGCAACTGGCCTAAAACACGGCACGATGGAGTCATGCAGTGAACAGCACCAACAACATGCAATACCAGGAGCAGCAGTAGCTATAAAGTTTGACTTATTAATTAATGCTAGAACCTAGTTTATAAGCTTAAATTTATAGAAAGGACACATATAAAAGAGCTCAAGTCAAAATGACATGTACGGTATTTAATCCCAGTCCCGCCACTCCAGTGTTCATCGAATAAAAACTTGGTCTATACTGCGACAGGCGTTTTTTTCTGCCTTTTTCATGGAAGTAGCATTTTTCGGGCTATACATCAACAGTACTATATGCCTGTGGATAGTGAAAACGTCAAATCATACATATATAACAGCCATATACTTGGCAACGATGAGTTGTATCACCACTTGTCGCGTGCTGGTAAATGACTAATCTAAGTTAGCTTTACCCATGATACAAGACAAGGACACTGAAAGCGGATACGGGAAAACGATGACTATTGATTCAATTCAAGCTGATTCAATAGATGCCTATATACCGAAATCCCTCTCTCTAGAAGGCGCCAGGATGAAGCCAGCCGGATCATCAATAGCTAAGTCTGGGCACGGTCGATAAAGCCCGGCAACGAGCTATTCCGACGGGGCCCCTGAGGTCAATAATACCCCCCCAAGGTGTCGTTGCACGTAACTGACTACCTGGACACCCGATTACCTCAGAGATGTATTCCAAATAATAGTTCGATATGAAATGGCAAACAAAACTTCACTGCGGCCGGCATCTTGGTAATGAATTACATTGATGATGCCCTTAACCCCATATTTCATCGGCGACCTGCTTGACGAGGCGGAGCTTCTGCCACATAATCTCGTCGGTCATGCCCTTTCCACCGGCCAAACTACTGCTGCTGAACCCGCACTGGGGGCTCACAGCAAGGCAGTCCAGAGCCTCGGAAATGCTAACCCCCTGGGCGTCGGCAATGACCTTCGCCGCCATCTGGACTCTCTCCTTGATCGCCCGCGGGTCCTCGAGCTCAGCTCTCTTGGTAGATATCAAGCCCAGCACAACATTCTTGCCCCGGGGCAAGAATCTCAGGGGCTCGAATCCGCCAGCACGCTCGACATCGTCGAACTCGAGGTAATACGTCTCATAGTCCGTCTCGTTGAATAGCTTCTTGGCAATTACCTCGTACGAGCCTTCCACCCAGTTCACAGACCCAGACACTGTGGCACTCGGGGTTAGTTATCGCTTCTTTGAGCGTGATTTATGAGAGGTTTTAGAAGCTTCCAGACACTGTCTTGGTCCAAAAAGAAAGTCTCGTGCTCTGAAGGTTGCTAAAACAGGAAGGAATTGGCCTCCGAGAATCACTCACTATTACCGCGGCACAAGTGCATTCCAACATGCAATCCGCTTGGTTTTCGAGCAAGCAGCTTGTTGTGCGTGCGGGTATATAGATCCAAGAGCTCATCCGTATCGGTACCGTCCTTCCGGCAGCCCCCGAGGAACGCAGACGAGGCGAAGTACGTGAGATGCGGGTCGTCGACCTGGATATTGCGTAGGCCGGCGTCGTACAGGGTTTGCAGCTCTGCCGCGTAGCACTTCGCTATATCGTCCAAGTACTCCTCGTCTGAGGTGTAGCCGGACTCGGCCGTCCACGCTGTTCCAGGCTTCAGCTGAATATGCTGGTATGCTGGGGCCGGGACAGTGAACTTGGCGGCGCTCCATAGGTCCTGTGGTAAGTTCTCACGCAGCGACAGCCATTCAGACAAGTAGGGTGACTCCCTGTACTCGATCTTGCCCGTGCAGGCCACGGCCGCGCGGGTCTTGGCACCCATTTGTGCGAGCCTCGTCGTCGTGGGGAAATCTGTACGGAATGCATCAGGGATAGGCAGTGTTGGGCGTGCCTCGAACCCAGCCAACTTCTCGAAAAATCCGCCGTAATAAATATGTCTCGCAAATTCGCCGTCTGTGATCGGCCGGATTCCCTCATGTATCTGGAACTGCACGACCTTCTGGATAGCTTCGCGCTCAGCTGATTTGACAGATTCTGGGACTTCAAGCGAGTACATCTCGGACGGAGATGCCAGACTTGCGCGTGCCTCAAGGAGCTCCTTGGGCCTCAAGAGAGACCCTATGTGGTCATTTCGAAATAGAGGTGGCATTTCAAGATACTTGAGAGGTTTCGAAATTTTGCATGAATATATCCTGCCTTCCTCTTCATGCACACTCTTTTGGATTAAATATTATTCCAGGACTTCTAATAAGTTGCCCGGTTCAATCTTAAGAATGATCCTGACCCCAAATCCCCATCCGCATCCCCCACTTTGACGATTGGAGCATTCCAAATTATTATTCCTGGCTGGTTGCGCGTCTCCAGATATATCCATTACTCCCCATAGTAGATGATGTAGTGAAAAGAGAACCTCGTGCAAACATAGAAAATTTCCGTTATAGTCTAGTCTGCGAAGGAAGAACTTGAAACCTACGCTGGGCAATGTTTTTTAAAAAGTCCATCAGACTATTTACTTCTCTCTAATACGTAATGTTACTGAACGGCAGTAGATAGCCCGAGCTCTCGCTCTTTGTTTATACAGTCACCCGGCCTCTATACCCCGCAACCATCCCCATAGTTGTAACCGTACCCCAAATATTCATCTAAAGTAAAGGTTGAGGGGTGAAGTCGAGTGCGTCATCCCCAGGTCAGAACTCTAAGCTATACCTTGTTAAATCCACCTATTTAACTTACCCTCCTGACTAGCTCGAAGTATCTCCGCTTTCTGCTTGCCTGTTCCTCCTTGACTCTCTCCATTTGGGACCAATTCTAATCTGGAGCAGCAAAAGAGGCCCGCAGGCAGCGACGAGGAACCCGAATATCGTGAAGCACCAACCAGCTCCGACGGCGTCGATGATGGGCTGCAAGGCCGCAGTCCCGCCTGCTGCAAGTGAAGCTCGAAGTATGTTAGACGATGCTGCTGCAGTAGAGGACCTTCCCGGGTTCAGATCTGTGGTCAAGGTCCCAAAAGTCTATGTCGGGTCAGCTGAAGAGGCATTTCAAGGGATCAAAACAACTCACCACGAATCCCGCCGCCACAGCAAACCCCAGGACTCCCTGTATAATTAGAGGAGCCGCCACATGCTGACATTAAGATGAGCAAGTGTACTTCATAGACCTTGGTATATCTTATGGAGACTTACCACCTGTTTCTGGACCACCCAGCCGTATCCCGCCGTTGCTGCCGCTGTCAGGATGGTGAGGTAAGATATACTACGCAGCCTCGCCAACTCGATGGGAAACTCATCGACGAGTTTCTCTTTAACGTCATTAAGATCATATCCATGAGCTTTCGCAATTCTCGCATACTCAAAGTCGAGGAATTTTCCTGGGGCTTGTTAGCTCCAATACTGAGGGGTATGGTTGCGATACTCACCCCAGACGTAAACGCTTGCAAGGGCACCCAAGCCGAAGGGAATGTAGATTAGCCCGACTTGTAACTCCCCATATCCATAGACTTGTATGAAGAGTGAAGAGAGTGATGTTTGAGCACAGGCTCCAGTTGCATAGTAGATCGCGTTACAGAACAAGAGGATGAACAAATCTAGCTCTAGCAAAAGCTTGAAAGATGCCAGAGGATTGGGAAGGGATGCGAGACAGTCTCTCGAAGCTATGTTTCTGGTAGGTTCGTCCGCATCATCTCGTTTCTTGGAACTTAGTACGGAAAATAAAGTCTGATTCATGCCCATGGCGGGAATGCTGCCGTTTCCCACGACAGCCCGCGCCGTCTCAGGTAGCGACAACAAGGTCATGAACAGACAAATACCTCCGGTAATAACCAGAAACCAGAATATCCATCTCCAACCGAGCTTATCAGCCAGAATGCCACCTAGGACTGGACCAAGAGGCGGTCCTACATTAAGTCTGGACGCGTGGTTAACTCTTTTCATCTCTTGCAAGAGGTCTCGGATAAACTAACCCCAAGGAGAATATTCCAACGTAGGAGCCACGTTCAGAAGGAGTCGCGATGTCCGATATAACGCCATAACCAAGTGATACCGTACCTAGACAGCATACTGTTAAGCTGGCAGCCTCTGGTTAAAATATAGCTCACTCACCTGCTATTCCGGCACTCTGTACCATTCTGAGGACAAGCAGAGCCGGATAACTGTTCTGTACAGCCAAGCCAACGTTGGCAACGAAGTAGATGAAAAGCCCCAGTATGTAAATCGGTCTTCTGCCGACCTTGTCCGCTGCGTTACCTAGAATAGCCGGCACGATGCCCGAGATGACTAGGTAGGTCGTGATAGCTAGGTTTATACGCCCGATTGTTACTCCAAGGCTCTCGGCCATCGGCACAATGGCTGGATAGAATATAAAACTGCTCAGGGGCGAAAAGAAGCCGGCAAACGCTGTGATGAAGAGGATCCATCGTTTCTCCAGCAGCGTGAATACTGAAAATGGGATAGATTCTGGGGGAGGAGGAGGAGCGAAATGCTTC
The DNA here is from genome assembly GCA_003426235.1 of Xylaria polymorpha. NCBI lineage: Eukaryota > Fungi > Ascomycota > Sordariomycetes > Xylariales > Xylariaceae > Xylaria > Xylaria polymorpha. Next base: position 57,583 of record NQIM01000004.1, on the reverse strand, counting down.
TCCTCAGCTGAAGCAATTCCTTTTTCTGTTGTCATTGTCTACCTATGATACCGGTGAGTATATGGTGTTGCTTAAGAGGCATTATTCTAAGTTTCTACATAAGCTGACGTTTCTAAAACTTTTACTACTCATATATACTAGCCGTTGTCTTATTCGCCACAGTCCCTGTTATTCTTGGTGTCACGATAATGGGGCTAAACGTGATGCTTAGAGTGTGATCCGCGCTAATAGAGCCTCTAAACGACAGATTTTCTGGGCGTTGAATATACATCCCCCCTATTGAAAAAAATATAGGGAACTCCTTGTATTTCGGGTAAAGCATCATTGCTACCCCCGTCAGAATCGGGCAAGGGAGCAGCCCGCTGGAAGTGAGGAAGGGAGTGAGAGAGGGAGGCATGACTGCGCTTGCACTGCTTATTTGGTCGTGTTTGTTATTATATATGGCTTTTTCTCCTTGCTTTCACACACACAGACACACACACACTAGATAAGACTGGCATTCCTGTCTCAGCCTTTGTGACACTGAAGGCTTAATGAAGGGCTATCTGCTGATAAACTCAGCAGTTCTCCGAGATAGTTCCCTTATATAAAACTATTAATGTTATTATAATAAGCATGAATTTCCATGACGTTTACTGATAATAAGACCGAATGTTGCCAACTTAGACAGCGAGAAAACAAGCTCTTCTCCTCTCTTACCACAGGTAGAGTGAATGAAACTGAATTATTAGTTATTCATATAGACGTCCTAAACTTTAGTGGCGTCCGCAGCTGGTCACCTTGCCTTAGAACAAAGCAAGGGCAGCCAGCAAACTAGCATCGCCAAGCCGCGCTGGCCAACTTCCACCCACTTCTGGAGCAATGAGCTCACGGAGGCTGAATAGTTATTAACCTAACAACTTGCCTCATGATTTGCCGCCATTTGACAAGTTTGGATCTACTAAGGATTGAAGAAGCGGTGTGCCTAACAGCGAGTGAGTCACGCTGCATTCCAGAAGACAACTAGCCTGCTATGACTATGATGACGATGGATAGGAGAAGAGGAAGATATATAAGATTGACATCGAAGCCCTGAATATCTATCACCTTTTCATGAAGAGCCCACCGGTCGCTGCAACGGTTGATGGGTATACTAGTCGCGTTGGTACGACATCTGGCAAGAATACTCTACATGTATGATACTATAGATACTTTCCAAGGTCATCATCGTCCTTGAGGGGAATCGAGTAGTCAAACAGAGCAACAGGATCGGATGACAAGAGGACGTCGGTCGATTCGGTATACACAGGCGGGTCATTGGCACGGGAGGTGACACATGTAGCAACAACAGACTCGCACAAGCCCCCGCATGTCTTAGAACGAATGCCTATAACCCGAGATTGGGGGGGGGGGGTTTTTTTTCACGACCACACCGATAAGAGAGTCATGATTTTCTCGTCCTCATAATCTATCTCTCTGGCCTTATCGAGAACTAGGACATAATAAGAACCAATGCTACGTCGTCAATTAATGATTCCCTAAAATCTCTATAGAGAGTCTTGCGATAACTTGCTGGCTTCGTAGAAATGGTGTACTCATTGCCAAGTTTGAAGCACAATTCTACAAGATGACCAAGAAAACGATCATGATCATAGTGAACTTCGTGAGCAACTCCCTGATTATGCTCTCTAGAGACACATTTAAAAATACAAATCTACAATTTCCAACTCATCATCATATCCACTATCACTAACTACATACCTTAATCAAACTTCCCTCCCCAGCATCGAAGCAAACCCCGATTAAACAAACTAGTTCTCCTCCGAGGTTGAATAGAAACCCAACACAATTCCAACATCCGCTCTCCAAGTCAACAACAACAACATTACTAATAAGGATCGATAATTAGGCAGTCGATTAACCACTAAAATTCCACATGCACCTATCTCGAAGGGCCGCCCAATTCTGGGCTAGTAAACCGTACGTATTCGCAACGGCAGCCTAAAATACCGCGTTTCATATTTGAATTAAGGGAGAATTAACAAAAAGCCTTGGTAAATATTGATTATTTGAATTTTAAGTTGACATGTATTTGCGCTAAAATCAGGCATCCCTTATAACAAACTAGACAAGCACAATCTTGTTGATAAGTTAGTCAACTACGGGGTGGACGAAGGCCAACTTTATTGCGCCCATGGATCTAAGGTACATTCATAACCTGGCTCTAGCGATAACATACTTATACATACTGTATTTCTTTATTTCATGGGCATAATATTACAACTTCATTTTGGTAGCTTCTGGGAACAAGTGTGGGCATGTAACCACCAGGTGAAACACAGCAGCATACAGTACAATTGGCACACTATAAGATTCCACAGTAATGTTATATCTCCTATTGACATGGCAAATGCAAGGTAAACAAGCTAAGAGTACATTGGAAAAGCTAACCTGTGTGCACTTCCTTATTATCCAACCGTCCATGTGATTTCATTGCCCTTGCCGGTGGATGTACAAACTTTCGTGTTACCGAGACACTCCTACTCATAAACAAACGCCGTAATGCTCCTTCATTTCCCTATTTCCGGTCTTGGCCGGCTGCAGATGAGAATTCAAATGTGCACATGCAAATGTGTCAGCTTTCCTCCTATTTCCCCTCTGTTTTTCGATTATGTCATTATTGAGGCAGGGTAACCGGCCCGTATGTGCAAGCTGCCGGCCTCTTACCTACCCGAGACATAAAGGCTTAACTAGGTACACGTATTATGCTTTTGACTTAATTGGATCCATCTCCGGGTATCTCAATCCAGGCTCATCCATGCAAATGCCGATAGGGCACCTGTGACAATTAAGATTGTCAGAATACTTGCACCTGCCTTGTCACCCGTTGTGATAGGGGCAAAGGTCGGCAATTCTACCTTATCCGAACCAGCATTGGGGTCGCCTTTCGATGTACCACCGGTTGAGTTGGTCAACGGAGGGTCAACACTGGGCATGAGCAAAGCCGTCAATGCGCCGAGGACGTTCATTTGTAAACTGGCGCCCGTCAGACCGTCATATTTACCACTCGTCCAATGGAAACCACACATGCGTCCGTTGTCTCCCCCGGTACATTGTTTGACACCAGCCGCTGCTGAAGTCTTGAGTGTAGGCATGAACTTGTCATATAGAAACGGTGCCATCTGGATCGAATTAGCCATCCAGCGGTGCATAAAGCCTCTGTACGACTCCATGTCTGAATTGCAGGAGCCAGGCGCCGGTTCGCATGAGGGCTCAAATGCGACGCCGTCATTGGCGAAATAGACACGCAATATACCATCCGCCATGCCATCTACGCGGGTCTTCCATGTTGAGTTGCCATTAGTCTAATTGGCCACACGAGGTCAGCATATTCTCCTTTAGGTTGTGGCAGTCAGAATGTTGTGTAGCACTCCTTTTTGTCAAGTCACAACTCGTTACCAGAATCCGACATTTGATTAAGATACTCTGGGCAAAGATAAAAAGAGGCCAAAGAATGGGACGTACCGTGTTGTACATAAAAGCAGCTCCTTGCAATAACATAGCAGCGTTATAGGAGAACTGGGCCTTATTGATTTCCGTGCAGTCTGGCAAATGGGCGCCATCATAGACGTCGTATTCATCACTGATGTAGCCCAGTCTTTCTATCAAATCCCAGGTCTTCTCAGCCAGGTCACCATAGGTGTCGTTGCCTGTATAACGGTGGAGTCGGGCACCCATGTTGAAGTAGCAGGCATTGGCGACAGCTAGTTCATTTCCAGTCAATTTCAGAGGTTAGTAATAGGAATCAAATAGGATAGTGCGTACTATTGATGTAATCGAAACCGTTGTTTGTTCTGTACACCTGCCACCTCAGGCCCCAGTCACAATTTCCACCCTCAACACGTCTGTCGATGTGAGTCTGCTCATTGAAGACGGCCTGAGACAGTGCCAGCCATTGTGGCTGGCCCTCGGGGGGGTCAGTGAATCCCGTTTCTGCAGCCAGGAGTCCGGCATAGGACCAGAAGGCTTGGTCATCGTTGCCCATGGAGGCGGTCCAGTTGGGAGGCATGAAGTCGTTGGCTGGACCAACCTGGAAAAGCATGGCCTGGGATATAATGTCGTCGTACTTCTTGTCGCCCATTGTATGTCGATAGTCTAACAATGCACCCCACATAGCACCACCCTGCCACCAGTAGTAATCGCCGTCTGGGGGAGGGCCGGGCAGGATACCCGGGACCCAGCCAGGTTCATCGCCATGGTAGAAGGTGAGGAGGTCTTCGGCAACGAGAGCGGCAGCAGCCTTGATAGACACTAAAATGTAAAGGGCAGTTAGATATGCCCACAACGACAAGAAAGAGGGGGTGCGGGTGGTCGTAGGGGAGGTCAGGAGTTGCTCACGAACCTGGGTCATCTAGATCAACTTGAAGAGCACCGAGGGCACTCCTGGCAAGGAGGCCGCACGCGGCCAGCAGCGTGGTTGGTAACCTCACCATGGTATTGGCAAGCCGGATCGTCTAATCTGGTTCAAAACAAGGCGGTTTGAGAAGCGAGGGGCGCTTTCGGTTGGGAAAGCAGATAAAGAACGGGCTACCCTTTACACAGACGAGGATGTCATCGACGTGGGTAACGGGATAATGGGAATGGTCGAAATGAAGGCCAAACAAGAAGTTGTCGGTCTACAAATTGATTTAATCGAGCAAGGTGAGCGAGCGTGGGTACGCTAGACAAAGGCCGAGTGTGGTTTCGCTGGGCGACGGGCGATGGGCAGTGGGAACTCGTGGCGCGGCGGGTGGTTGTGTGGTTGTGTGTGGTTATGAGAGGTTGTGTGTCGGCCGTCGACGTCAAGGAGTGTGAGTGCACGAGTGCAAGCAATACAGGGAAACCAGTCAAAAGAGAGGACGACCGCCAAGTCCAACAGGTGAATGAACGACTCAGGTGAGGGAGACGATTAGTGTAGTGCTAGGAGGACAATTGTTGGAAGGCCGGTAATGATGGGCGCACGCGAAAGGAGAAACGCTTCTACTGGGAAGGTACTGTACAGTAGGTAGTAGGTGGTTCTGCGGTAGGCGCCCTGTACAGCATAAGCGTACCTGCTTTTGGTTGCACGCTACAGTGGAGGGTGGAGATCGCGTATCCGAAAATTACAATTACAATTTGTTGTGTTACGGATTACGGCAAGAATGAATCCACACAGCATAATAGGGGCTCAGCTGCCCGTCGTCACCTGTTATTGGTTGCATTGTTGCGCCCGACATCTTGCTAGGTACACAATGGTGCCTGCACAGCCTCACTGCCCAGCAAAGCCCAGCAAGCCATCGTCAATCATGCGCAATACAAACGTGTGGTGTTTTGTATCATCGATTGCCATTGGCTAGTATTCTCATAATACCCAATGCTGGGCGTCTGCAGTACCGGTAGATGTGTATACTTTATAGTTTGACTCGGCACTGCGTGATGCAGTGTACACTACACTACCTACCGTATAATACTTGCTGCAGTGTACTGTACCAGACCACCTGCATCATGACCTCATATTGAAAATCACGATAAGAGGGTCAACTTCGCAACAAACCAAACAAGGGGAGGGATCCAACACTTGATTCCATTCAGTAGTGAGCATTCTTACATTTAAACTGTTTTACTGATTTCTGAGCACGCACCAACCAGACAGGGTATTCCACGTGAGCATATGGAATTCTTTTTAAGTCACTATCCCTGAACATAACATCTCCAGAGGAAGCGCCAAAGAAGGAAACCCATCTTACCGCTTTGTCCGGAAACGGTTAGCTGCCGCAACACATTATCATATCTACTTACAGTACAGGAGATACCAGAATTGCTTCCAATATCAAGCACGAGCTGAAACAAGCATGCCGATACTATCAACATCTTTGTATGCCTACAATCAACTTCTCTTTGACCTATATATATGCTGTTTTAGACAAACTAAATCGTCTTGGTTTGCCAGAGGATGTATGGTGAGTCCAATGTGTTTGTGGTGTTGTGTCCCAGTCTACGGACGCAAACACATTGTGAATATTGCTAACAATAACAACACACACACACCTACTACCCAGTCCGTCATCATAGCATGAGGTGCAAGTAGACTGACTTATGTTCACATTTGGCAACAGACGTGCTGGCCATGCATGTTTGACCTATTGCGCAATGTACTCAGCATCATTTTAAAAAGGCTCGGAATGAAAGGAGCAATGTAGACGCTGGCCTTAGTTGATATCTGCTTGTTGGGTTCCGAAAAGGCTACGTAATGTTTGGTTGTGATGGAATTGAGAATGCTCAAATATGACCGACCAATGAGGGAACATGCCGACCAGCCCGTGTGTCTAACTCTTCAGGTCTGCATATGCGTTCCAAACCTGGATTCAATCGAAAAATAAACCGACCAACCAAAACAATCTGAAGCCCAACCCCGGTCTCTAGGTGGATTTTATAACTCAACGAAGTTCACACCAGAAAACGCCCGAACATCATAAACCACCAACTTCAACGCCTTGGTCCGTAAATTCGTGATTGCGTCATAAATTCTTTCGTATCATGAAATGTACGACAATGGGGAGACGCGTGTTGGTGCCTTTCCCTTGATCTGGAGGAATGAGAAAATAAATAAGAAAACGTGGTCATACTCCGGTCGACGGAATCAATGCTTTCCCATGTGCAGCAGCTTTGTTCTGAGCCATAATATAAATGCGGTCCATGCACCCTGCGTTTTCTTCTTTGCCTTACTTTTGCGCTTCGGGGAAGTGAACCGAACAGAATGCGCAGTCCCTGCTTCCATACCATAGGTCGGCGGATGACTGGGGTCTGTGCTGTTGTAGGCACTGCTTATGAATTTCTCGGATTCCCCCATTTGAGTCGATGTGTTTTTCCGCGATATGCTAGGCCGTCCAAGAGATAGGCTCGGTCGAGGTATAGATAGACTCGGACGGCCGCTGCTGGCAACGCTCACTTTTCTATTGTGCTTCCCACGCTGGAGGGCTTCTTCTAGCTCTGCAGCTTCTTCTCTAGCTCTTGCTGCTAGCTGCTCCTTGTGGTGTGCTGCCAGTTGCTTCTCAATTTCATGAGCACGCTTATTGTCGGCGCGTTCACGGCGCTTGATCTCTTCCCGCGCATACTTCTCATCCTTGGCCCGCTCCTTTATCTCAAACTTCCGGCGCGCTGCGCGGAGGTGCTCGGCCCGGGTAGCAGTATCAAGGTCTGATTTAGCACGCAATCGCGGAAAAGCGCCGTCGAGGGACGTGCGCAGTAGGGGAGACATGGGGGCAATTGAACTAGATGGCGATGCGACGGTGGCTGGTGCTTTGTTAGGGGATACAGAGGAATCCACAATGCGGTCGAGCCGAAGATCCGATCGACTGGAGACATTGGCTAATCGGGAAGAATGTGTGGGAATACTTGATGTGCGTGTGGTGCTGATCCGAAGTGATGGTTGAGGTGGTGGCTTTGGTGAATTTGTATCGGATATGTCTGTAGAGGATGTGCACTGACTCCCTAGAGGCTGTAAGGTTAACGTTGGCTGGGAAAGCGAATTTGAATTGCCGAAAAGGTTTGCGTGGTGACTATAAACGCCGCTACTATTATGACTGGTGCTATTGAGGTAGTGGTGTTGATTGATTGGGGTTTCTATACCACCAGTACCGTCACCGTTGTCGTTATCGTCGTCTTCGGTAATAGTGGGAGAATAATCACGCGTATCAGCTATAGAGGCCAAAGAGTTTGCATACGACAACAACGGTGGGGTTGATGTTCGCGGTGTTTGTTGAAAAGGGTGCACAAATGTTGCACCAGCCTGGCGGGGAACGTGAATGCCGTTGCTACTGCTGGATGTTGTGCCGGAGGCGTGACTTGTACCACTCATCGACCTCGAGTGATCGTACCGTCGCGTGGTTGTCGTACTTCCGAGTACTCCCAATCCTACTCCTCCTGTTCCCGGCACTCCCCCTCCAACAACAGTGGTGGCAGCATCCGGCGGCGCTTGGTTGTAGAAAGAGAGCGACGATCGGCCCCAGCCTTGCGTGCTCCGGTACTGGACATCCTGCTCATCCCAGCCTCGATCCAAGTCTAAGCTTGTTTTCTCCTTTTCCGGCTGCGACCATTTCTTGAGAATTGGCTTCACCGCCGGTTTAGGTTTCGGTTTGCCAATCTTATATTTAGTGCCATGTGGTCCAAAGCTGGATATAGATTGTAACGACGCCATCACAACGATATAGTTTCGAGGAAGGCAGTCACCCAAATGCTAATTTAAGTGGTGTATATACGTCCTTCTTTGAGCCTTCTCTCAAAGAAGGAGCCGCAAACAAGACCGGCAGCTTCTCTAAAGCTCGCGACAAGCGCTCGGCGGAATCACCGGATGGGATACATTGAGTTGATATAAGCTAAGAAAAACCGCGAGCGTAATAGTTTAAAACTCCTCAATACGTAGGCGCGAGTAGCGAGTAGACGGTTCGAATGCCCAAGTATAAGAACTGGTACTTTTTAGAGTGTTAGCGAGCGCGAGGTGATGTTTACCGAAACCCAGAGAAGCCCAAGGAGGACAGCGGCTACTTCAGATGGAATGATACGGCATAATGTTCATGAAGAGGGCAATGAAGTAAGAAGGGCGTTGCGCGGCTAGTTGATTGCGTTTCAAGTGGTGGCTGACGCGATGATCACGCAAACAAAGTCATCAAGGCAAGCCAATACCTTAAGTACTTGGGATCGATAGATAGGGAACTAGGTTACCCAGGTAGCTTATCTTCGCAGTGTCGTACAGTATGCTTATTGGAGGAGGCGCATGGGAACAACGGGAGAAATTAAAGTGGACTGCGTCATGAATTGAAAAGGAGGCATATGTTACCTACCTACGCTAGAAGACGGAATGACGGAAGATTGATAGTTTGGCTGATAGTTCGAGAGACTAAGAGGGCGGTGATGGGAGAAGGCGGAGAGCAGGAGAGAAAGAGGGGAAACCAAGCCAACGTTTCTGTACTAGGTCGACGGGTTTGCCGGGGATGCCAGGCCTCGCAAGCTTGCCGGGTTGATGAACTTTGGTTGATTGAATTGGTTGACCGACCGACCGAGGGGCCGACCGACCGCTATTTGGGGGGGGAGGGGAATTGGCTGGCTGGCTGGCCTGCGGTAGGTATTGGTGAGTAAGGAGTGAGGTGAGATTGGAGACGCGAGAAACGAGAAGCGAGAAATGAGACCGAAGGACGACAAAGACAACAACAAACAGCCCTGTCATCCAGCTAGGCAGCCAGTCGAGACGAACTGTAAACAAGAGCGAACGAGTTCATTGGAGGGGTTGCGCACGGGACGATCGTTCTCAGCCTCATTCCATCTCTCTGGAGTCTTGGAGTCTGGACTGTTGTCATTCGCTGCTTGTCTCCAAGGCCAGTTCTAGAGCAGATCCAGAGATCACCATTCGGCCCTCACCTCAGCAAGCAGCAAGCACCTCGCACGTGGAAGGGTGCCCTGACCGGTCCTGAAAAGAGGGGAAGATAGGCTTAGTGGGCTCGTCGGCCAGCCCGGAACCCGGCCGGCCGATCTTTGGTTGGTCGAGGGCCCCTAAAGGGGGTTGGTGGATGGTTCACGCCCCATATCTGCCCCATATCTGCCCCCATAGACGGCCACTAGCTAGCATCTGGTAAAAGGAGAGAGTTGCGCTGGGACAGGACTAGAGTCTTGTACACACTATCTAACAAGCAGTTTATGTGTGAGGTCTACTCTGTATCTACAGTACTACAATCTTCCGACGAAGTGGCTGGGCATAGACTGGCTGGATCCGGTGTTGTTTAATCAGCTTATCAATCCACTCAATTCTAGAGAAAGGGGGAGGCGAATTTACAGTAGTGAGCGTATTACAGTACCATTCCAATCACATGATTTCCATTGACGTGATTCCAATCTCCTAGTCATGGGGATCTGCGACTTACATAATAATGTACGTAGCCGTGTGCTTGCCGGATTAAGACTTGAATCATCGACGTAAAAACCTTCTTCCGGCCGTTGTCCCGAAGTGATCTATACTACTACCTACCTATGTAGGTAGCTACCTATATCCGCCTACCTTACGTAGGTAGGTAGCGATACCGTAGGTAGAATTTTTTTTGGGTTCCGATGTTAGGTTAGTAATCAACTTGTAGCTCTGAAATATATATGTAGGTCAACCCTAATGAGCACAACCTGATTAACATCTTCCCTAGGTTTGTAGTTGATTGTGCCAGCCCGTTCCTTCATCATGTTGAAGAAAGAGCCACATAGGTATTCGTTGCTGCTCATGGTTATACCCATTTCCATGGGTCGTCGGCACTGTAGGAATGTTGCATCTGTCGACTTGTTCCAGAGAGGCCCTGGGCTGCGCTGCGCTGCGCTATAAAATGATAGCCGGTTAGTTTGCTAGTCTTAGACAAAGAATAGCCACGACATCTTCGCGGCCCAGTGACTGGCCGGCGACCGCATCGATGGAGGCGGGGTGTGAGCTGTGTTGCATAATTTGGCCTCGAGGTATCACTAATCATTACCTGCCAACGACTCGTCGGTTGCATCCAGCTCTGCAGCGATAAAATATAAGAGGTTAACCCCGGTCCATCTCACAAGTAACATGTAGTAGGCATTGTAATGGCAGGTGTCAATTATCTTGGCATACTCCCGATAGACACACCGACAAGCGACGCCTCTTGCGTAGTAGACACACGCTGCAGCCGCGCGGCCCCGGCACGGCATTATATATGTACCCTAGACATATATCGGTGAAACGCCTGGGCTCTTCCAATAAACGTAGATCTGTGCCTTAAGCGCGCCTCACCGGTTTTACAGGAAACTACATAGTGGAGAGGTCGGTGTGAAATACACGCCTTATAGGACCAAAGAACACACTTTTTCGGTGAGTACTGAGCGACCAGGCTTTTCACCTCACCTCGTAACGAGCAGCTATCATTTATCACCTTCCTTGCAGTACTAACGAGGCTCGAGGCAAGGAGGGGAATGAGGAGTATCAGCGCTGGGATAACCATTAAGCTGCAGTGTCTCTCTCCAGCACTGTTGTTCCCATGGCATACCCGTTATCACGGACTCTAGATGCCTTCCTGACTTGGTTTCTAAGAAAGGGTTAGGGATCAAGGAAGCAAGGCCGAGTTTTCTTTGGGGTCTGGTCCTGCACTGTGATGCGATGCGATGCGGTACGATGGTGACAGTGATTGATCTCACGACAATCACCCACAAGGATAATCCAGATGAAACAGATTGTCACTCAGCTAGAAAGGTACAGTGTTCTCATTGGATTCCCATTGCTACCGGCCACTGGTGTATTTCACGAGACGCGCATTCTGCGGCATAATCTTGTAGATAGACAGGGCAGTTCAGATTTCTTGGAGAGCGAGGTCATCCATTTACGAACACTATTTTGGGCTACATGTATTCTATCCAATAGAGGAATCGTGCGGTTACCCTCAAGGGAACAAGGAGCATGGTAAATACACTTCACTGACACACTCTGACGTTAACTAAGTTGTTGAACCTCCCTATACAATTTGCGAGCGTTTACGCTCCTAGTACTTGACCCTATATAGTGTCGGCGTAGCTTTATTTACCACGTTTAGTTATGCTTCGGAGGGGGAGGGTGTGGTTTATTTCATTCACAGATAGTCGGTTAACTAAGGCGGTTCACTCACTATTCTTGTCATCCGGTCATAGTGGGTGTCATAGCACGATTGAACTAGTTTTGTTATTACTTTAATAGGACTAATTCCTGCGGCCCTGTTCGTGTATGCTTCGTTTTATGAGCGGTGTTTAAATGGCTACCTTCTACTTCGCTTTGCATCTTCCGACCTGTCACGACCGTCTACGTTAACTCTACCCAGATCTGTAGTATCTGAATGCGACGAGATACTCGTGCTACTTTGATTTCCACTGTATCTGCCAAGTTATGCCCAGGCCTACATCCCGCTCATCCCAAGGAAGCTGATTCGACCTGTAGTGTATCAGGCGACTTCAACATGGCGTCGGGGCCGTGGGGTCACCTGTTCCTCGAATCGTGTTGGTTTCCTGCCAAGTTCAGTAAGCAAAACGATCCCCTTCAGCCAGTATCGCCGCGCGCTGATTGGGGACCCAGCGAATTGCATATGCTTCGGTCCCGCGGAGATCGCTACGTGAAGGCAAGTCTAGATTCTCGTCAATGGTCATCTGCAATTCCTTATGCCCCTCCGTAGCGACGAAAGCGGCGAAGATCTCTGTTTCTCTAGCGGGGGCGAGTAGCAAATGACCTGCTCACATGACAGTAAGGAGAGGGGCAAGAGGTAGCAACGAGCAATGAGCAATGAGCAATGAGTATAGGGGATTCTAGAGGAATCCACGAAATACACCTGATGAATTAACCAAACAATGGTTGGTTACGCAGCGTGTACTTCCGTCATACTTCATTTCCCATCACCAATGAGGCGACCTTGTCGTCGTCGATGCCGTGAGCCCTTCATCGCCGTTCAAAAGCCTAGGTGGCTGTCTGGAACCCACGCATTAGGAGAGAATCGCCACCGAATGGGTCAAGCTTCAGCTTTCATCGTTCTTAATTGGTACTCACCATCAAGTATGTGATGCTTATTGGAAGATATACTCGATGGTCTGACCTCATCCCCGTTATTTCATGTTTGCCACATGACGGTCATCCACCCTATTGAGAACTGTTATCGCCAGCATGTTGACATCAAAACGGTAGGGTGGATTGGTTATGCATAGCTTGTATATCGAGTTGATTGGGCTTAGCTAAGCCGTCTATTTTCGCATCAGCAATGCTTCCAAGCCAATGGCTATTAACGGATGTGGCAAGCGGATACGAAGCTGAGATATCACGGTCTTGACCGCCATATGTCGTGCCATAGGACGTTGAGGTCAATGTGTGGTTATCATTAGGGGGAAATTCAAACCTCATTCAGCAAAGGATGTCTGAGCGCAAGCCTAAATGCGTCACGGACTCAACCATATCCTTTTCTCGGAAGATATTCGGTTAGGATAAGGACGGAAAGAGGAGAAGCCGATTAATTTTGTTTTGGTTCGCCTTTCCTCCCCCTCGTCCGGCTTGCCTTGTAATTCCGCATTGAAACGAAGCGCTACATCTAGCCTCCCCTCTCCCGAGGCGCCTGCATCCGCACGCAGACGTAATTCGTTCATACCTGGCACTGCTGCATATGCACCTGGGCAAAGTCATCGTGCGTCATATAGGCCAGGTATGCCATGACGAGGGACCTGTTGCTATAATTCCTGCATTACACTCTGGTTAGTCAGACTTGGGGAAAGGCTCAAAAATCTCAAATTGCGTAGTGCAGCGGATATAATGTGTAAACACCTCTAGTACATGTAGTTATTTCGCCGCAAAAGCTCTGCAGACGCACATCATTCTGTCTCTCTGACCGGATGCATCTGGTTGCTTCCGCGGGCCTCCCGCTGTGGGCCGTCTAAGGTTATCTTGGATCTAAGTCAAGGTCCCATTTTAAGAGGAGATATGAGAGGTGCTGAATGCATGTGGATGTGCAGATGCTGTCATTAATAAGAAGCTAATTCGTTCATAAAGACGGAAGGACGGGATGTACTTTCGTCGAAGGCTGGATGAAGAGCGATCCGAAAGTAGCCCGGCGCCCAAACGAGATAGCAATACGTAAGAATGAGACGAGATATGTGACTTGTTGAGCTGTCCAGTCCGCGAAAGTCGAGGAACAATCGGTACCATACTTGAAGTACTCACTACGTTTATGTGAGCCAATGAGAACATGGTTCACGATAACGAAGAAAAACGCAATGTCTGCAGAGACTTCAGTCCATCCCACGAGCCCCCTGCCACCTACCTAATCGACTCAAACGAATGTGATCCGGTTGTGGGGGGCAGCCAGCCTCCGGGACTTCTTCTTTCCTCACAATAAACACATCAGTCGGCTTAATCAATCAAGGCATAAACTTCTCTGGGGAATGACAGTGTCGGTAAGACGGCGACTTAATCAGATGTGACGCAGGTGTCGATAGCAATCCAGCCAATAACCCCCTCGTCGTAGCAACGCATGCGTTTTGATGCCCATGACCTTCCAGAATCTTTCCACGGTATGCTGTACAACAACATATGCCTGCTTATTATCGCTGGTAGCCAGCGGAGGTCTGGAAGTGGACCTGGTCCCTGCATTCGCTCTACTGTAGTAGTATATGTCCTCTACTACCTATTGTAGGTATTCTGTATTGTACAGTACGAAAGGTAGTATACATGCATCTGCAAAGAGATATCATTCTTTAAGCTACCCAGGTACCGTATGCTGAAATCAGTAGCCACCGGAACGTTCTTAGCGGGACTAGTATTCTAGGTTAGATATTACCTTTTTATTTTTCTGTTATATTTTTAGTGAAAGTGGCTCACACACACACTCTTCATTTTTGCTGTCGTCTTGCTATATCGAGAATTGTGAGTTAGTGGCACGGGCTATCCTTGTATCATCACCCACGGGCATCTGTATTTAGTGAGCGAATTCACAATCTACCGAATATCTCCGGTGGGTTCCGTACATGCGGCCCTGTAACAAGTCTCAGGGACCTGCTTCTTTCGTCCTCGTAGGTGCACGTTGCCGATTGAATTTGAAAGTTGCCGTAATGTTCACTGTTCCTTTGAGGTGGACGTTTCCACGTAAGGATGTTACTAGTACTAAAAATGACCCAAAGTCCCTATCAAGTAATAATAACTCTAATCCTAGACGGATCATGGATGCTGTAAGCCCGCGCGTTCTCGGCAAACCCTTGCCGCACTAAACATATCTACACCAGGACCCGAAAACCCACCGAGAGAAAAAAGAACTTTATGAGTAGTAATAAGGAGCCATTTACTGTAGTTGCAAATATCATATCGAGCAGGTAACCGGGTTTCCTAGTAACTGGCCGCATGGAAGCTTGCCCCGGGAGCTACAAAAGGAACCTCGGGACAGAACCTAGGACTGTGTGTACTTGCCTAGATTGGTATTCCATCAACTGCCAACAATTTGTTCTCTGTGGTTCTCGAGAACACCAGGGGAACACCACGGTGCCGAATTATAGCCACACACCACTCGCATGTGAAACACTCTGCCTATGATGACTACCTCGTAGGACTCTATCTGCTTTGACATGACAGCTTATGAGCAAGCAACCTAACTAGGCAGTTCATTCCCCTGTACCGGCATTCCATTTAATGGTACCAGAAAAGTGCAACGTCGTCCTACAAACTTTGATATTAAATTTAATACACGAGACTAACATATTGCTTCACCACCTAGCAAGTTGCGATATTTCCGTAAATATATAGCTAGGATACCAGCTAAGTAGACACGCGCATATGAATGACTTTACTCGCGGCCACTACTAGCTACAGTACTACTGTACTATGTAATTCATGCCTAGATACTGGGTACCTTTGGAACACCAATCATGACTCTCATCTTGGCATCGTGCGATCCTCGGCATCAACAAAGCAGACAGACCATGGCTTTGAGTCTTCAAGTAATTCCTGAGCCTTTCCGCCCAGACGAATCAAGCACTAAGCGGCTCTTTAGGCTTAATTTACATATGCCAAACCAAGAGATATATCATAGACATAGCCAATCTACCTGATTCGAATTCTCCAACTAAAGACCAAAAGACTTGAAACAGCCCTAAACTAAGTAACTTTACCCTGGAGACATTGTGGGTACGAAACGGATTTGGTAACATCGTTAGCAAACCACTGCAAGGTCGCACATAACTCATTTCGCATTTATTACCTACAACGTATGATTGAGGAGATTCCCTGTGCCCGATTCAATTTGGAATGTAACTCAAATGCCTGTCTATTACTACTACGGTAACGGAAATCATCCCACATAACTGTTCCAAGCGCTGGTGTCCCTTTGACATGCCCTGGATGGGATAAGTATACTTGGAAATTTAATGAAGGTCCAGGCTCGGCACGGTACTTTACCACTTGTATAATAGTATGCAGACAACGGCCGGGCCCCCTTGGACATGCGGCACGGCAAGCAATTAGGCCTCGCCATTCCGGATTTACGACAGTGGGTACTTGGACGGTGCGCCGTGTTGAAACTGGTTGCCTAGAGAGGAGCTATGTGTAGTACAGTAGTCGATATCAGAGAAGCAAGCTTCATTACAGACCACGAAGCATTATGTTTTTTTTTTTTNATNNTNTTTTTTTCATGTTTCTTCCTGCTAAGAGTGGTCCCGGGTATTTTGGGGTTGGATCGATATCTGGTTCCGCCGCCAAGGGTCTGAGATGACATCCAGATGCGAACTACAGAGGCGGAGTGTGCCAGGGAGGGCACGGGCATGCTCGGTAACAGGTTAAGATTTTCGGTCAGTGTTTTCGGACCTCACCCACCAGAAACCATGACCGAAAGACGCCGGCGCGGTACAATAGGTCATTGGCCAATGGCTTCAAGATCGGCCAAGGTTACCCCAAACCCCGTCCCTAGAAATACCTATTTTAGATTAGACACTATCGCAACAGTGTCGATCACCACTAAATATTTTTTTTCAAACACACCTCATACGTATCCATCTACGTTGGCGATGCATGCACAACCTCATCGGATGTAAAGATTCCTCTCGTTCCTCGTTGCCATTTGGATGTCTTTGATCCTTGATGTGCAATGTAGGCAACTCTCTACATACTTGATTTTAACCGGCTCCCCCCCCCCGATTCACAGTCGCAGGGGCCTCTTTCGTCTTTAATAGCCAGCATGGTACTGGATGCTGTACATATATATCATCCGGGAACATATACGGAGAGGCCCTTTTTTGAAACCTCGCAAGAATCAGGCTACTAATGGTGCACAGATCTGACGAGGCTTTTACGGCGGCCAATGCCGCTTCTTGGGATGAATTAAATCTTGCACCGAATCCAACGTTGCCTTTTGGAGGGTGTGCGGCGTGTGCAGATTTTCGTGGCCGACCATAAATCTGAATTACGGGAATCACTGGGGTCTGGTTGTGACGCTACGCCGGGCCGCTGGGAATCATGGTATATACGGCTGGAAAATAATGCGAACCAATATCTGCACTGCAATGGAGAGATCGAGTTTCTCGTTATCATAATGGTGACCATCGCTATTAACCCCATTACCCCTCACCTCTCACCTATACCTCTCCAAGGGTCGGTCACCACTGTTTCACTCGGCTACGAAGCGGTGTCGTGACGGCGTGGTGCCTGAGCGTGGACGGACGTTTTCCACATGCCTGTCCTAGTAATGAGTATACGATATAGGAAATAGACAAGGTATGTGCGTGCGTTCCACGATGCTGTAACGGCTTGACGAACAGGGAACCAACATTGACCCTGGTTCGTTGAGCGGCATGCTTCCCACAAAAGCGAGGCATGTAATCCCTTTTAGCATCTCTACGCGCTCTTGTGCATTCGTCCCTGTATAGGATTTTCCCCAATGCCGTCATCGGTGTCGCCGATACCTGCTCTGCAAAAACAAGCTGTCCAGATCCCCGATAGCACCTACGTTACGTATCCCAATATGAGGGGTGAAAATGAGGGGAGAAAAGGACGTTTTCCTTACAGTAGGTACTTTTCAGAGCAGTCACAGAAAGCCTCATATTCGTACATATCCTATTGTAGTCTATAGTTTTTGGCTCATCTTCTACTCCTCTTGGTACCTCTAACTTACTAAGAAAGATGTATAAAAAGATGAAAAANCCCCGTGCACGTCGGGCAGATGGTAGTCCGATCACGGTAGACACAACGCCTAGTAATTTATTGTATGGTACACTACTATGATGAGCATGCATTCCGAGGTGAGCCCACTGTTTCTAAGCAATGCTTAGGATTAGGGCTTCAGAAACGGGCAGCTCCTCCGACTCACCTTCCCCCCTAGTCAACTGTGCCATGGGCTTGGGACAATGGTCCTAGGCCAAGGCCGAAAATTGTTGACAGTCCTGCTCACGTCCCAGGTCTCGCTTACAAAACCTTGTGGTTGACTCGGTGTGGAGTCACCGCAATAAACCTTGACTTGACCTCTGCCGCTAATCAATCGGAGTGGTCTTCGAGACTGTGAATCGCCAAGCAATTCTACTATGCTACCTGTGTATAGCTTCGTCGTCTAGAGTTAACGAAATATTTACCGAAACTAATATGGGTAGACAAAGAGGCAGAGGTAAGGGGCGATATATGTACCTCACGCGCTACTATTGATCTCTGGCGACTTTCATATAGTTGTGAGTTGCGGAACCACAGAATCAGTGTGAAGAATAGTCCGAACAACCCGGACTTGGTTCCCGCAAGTTTTACGGATGTTCTCTTAACATTATTAACTTGGAAGTGTATACCTATTCGTAAGTATCTCGCCCACTAGCCGACCTGGCTCCACTACGATGCAGTTCAATGGACCCTTATTCGTGGCCAAATTAGCACTTCCTTCAAGCTTAGCTACTTCTGTAGCCGGAGAGGCGCCTCGAAACTTGATCAATATACCACAGACAAGTTAGCAACAAAGCGTCGGCTGTGGTTGATCATATCCATTGTTTGTATTTGCTTGGTATTGATTGACTCTGATTCGTGGCAATATCGGATCTTCCCGCTCTACACTGCTAGACGGCAGCTGCTCGCGTGATCGCCGCAAGCCTGGTCCTACTGCTACTGTATCTGTTACTGTTCCTCCATCCCGTGGTAAAATTCAAATCTATAGAACACAGCAGACATGGCATTTTGAAGAGATTTCCTAGCTCCTTGGTACCTATCTATTTTCAAAATACATATGTAGCATTGGGCATTGTCACCACTGGAGAAGGATAAAGAGAAAGAGAAAGAGAAAGACGAAGATGAAGACGAAGACGCTGAGAAATGGTATGGGATGGTGGTTACAATTGGGTAACAGACGCAAATATGAACATGACCTAGATAGCACTTAGATAGCACCTAGATAGCAGTTGGACGAAGCAGATAGCGGCGCGTGGTGTGACAGCCGCACAGTGCTGGTTTTTGTTTCCCTTGGCCGGTGCCCGTTGCCGACTTACTACCTACCTACCTACTATAAGTAGGTACTTTTTACGAATTACACGTCCCTAACCTATAATACTGCTCGTCACGTCGCATCAACGCGGAGACAGACGTGATTAGCACAGAGAGACAGAGAGATGCCGCTCCGTTTAACGCCCCTAGCCCTGCAGCCAGGAACCCACCTATGCGCCGTCGTTGCCTCGTCTCCTCCTCGCTACCCCCGTCCACTAGCAGCTACCTACCTAGTATAGGTATGCTGTACACTACCCAGAGGTAGTCTAGTGTACACCACTCCAAGTATCTAGCGCACTCCCGCTCTTCCTCCTCTTTCAAGGCTTGCAGGGGGCGCTCCGAGGTGCACCCTCTCTACGGGCTAGGCACTACACTACGCCGATAGCGCCGCAAGTGCAAGACCAACCACTACCTACCTACAATAGGTACTGCGCAGGTACTGTAACGACCTAAGGTTAGTGAAGGTAGCCTCTAGTGACCCATTCTTGCTTCGCCTACTTCCTAACAGCTGATCTGGGTAACTATCTACAGTCTAGAGCTTTCTGTCGGTCTTACAGTACAGTAGGTAGGTGTGAGTCTTAGTTTAGAGAGCCCCTAACCTTAGCGCAGGTACTTAGATGCTGATTCTTATCCCCCTCTAGACTGTCTAGGTGGCCGTTCGATGGCCCATTGCTACCCGTTGTGTCTATGATTAGACTGCGCTCCCCCAAAACTTTGGTGGCGAAGATAAGCCTGCCATATGTAGGTACCTACCGCGATTTGGGTATGTCCTATGTAACATGGAACGAATATTCCGCAAGTACACGCGACTGGCCTTATGTGCCGGATATATATCTGCAGGCGACTGAACTATCCAGACTAAGGTAGCACATACATGAGTTATGTTGGCCAAAATACAATCTCTCTGTCACTTTATTTGATTTTGTTGCACTTGGTATTGGTATAGGTATAGGTATAGGTATAGGTATAGGTACTGTAGTTAGGTAGGTAATATACCGTGGACCTTATGCTTCCCACTTCAATCCCACTTCCCACTTCCCACGGAGCACTGGCCATACCCGTACCCCTGTTGTTAAACTGTACAGTAGGTACATACCTAGGTAGCTACATAGCATAGTACTTGCATGTTCAAGCTGCATCTGCTGCTAGGTAATACCCACATACATCTGTAAGTTGTATGCAGAGCGCATCTACATGTAGGTATGTAAGGTATCTGTCCCGCACGATGTGTGCAAGTATGTAAGTACATATGTAAATGGGGACACCTAGCACCAGACCCTAGTAGTTAAGAATTGCCTACTTAGGTAGGCAGCTTTAGTCTAGCCGCCTCGCCCACACAGCCTTCCCCATAAATCAATCAACCTAGCTTAGGTGCTTTTATCGTCTGCTTGCTAGGTGGTAGTCTTGAGGTAGGTAGTGTGCGGATGAAGTGATGGCATCGAGAGTTGGCTCAATGGGGTCATTATGCCATCCATCCGCCTATATATCCTTGCCTCCTCTCCATAGGCCTAGGCCATATATATCTAGGTGTCTCGACAACCTCCTTCGTTACAGCCCGTCGATGATTGCTTCTGCATTCCCTAAGGCTCGTCTCTCGTCTCTCGTCTGTTGTCTGTTGTCTGTTGTCTATTGTCTGTTATCGGTTATCCGTTGCCAGTTGTTCACCAGTATACGACTTCATTCTTTTGAACCGTCTGCCTGGGCCGCCGCCGTTGTGTAATATATTTTCGTGATTCCTCTCCCGTACGCTGTCTTCAACACTCGCTTGTGGCCCTTCCCCAGGTTACTGGCAGGAAGTTTGAGTCACGATACCACAATACGCGCGTCCAGTCGTCTATTGTTACCAGACTAGGTCTACCATCCCGTTAATATCTTCCATTGCGGGTGCTGTCCGTTGCACACTGCATCACTGTTTGTGTGAGCGTTCGCCTAATCGATAGTCACCATCTATCTTCGTCCATTCCTCGCCAGCATTCCTCCCTTCACCTAATCAATAAGACCGGTGGTTTGCCCAGCCAGCCATAGCCTTGGGCCCTCGCCTACCTACCTTAGTACGACAGCATCTGGATATAGGAACCAGCTTCCCCCCCAGCGACTCTCCTCCCCTCCGCCTGCACATCACGGTTCTCGACCTTGGTCTATGACTGGAATCAGCAAGCTTTGATTAATCAAACATCTGCCCACGCACTCGCCGGGCCACATCATTGGCGGCCGTACCACACCCAAAGTTACACATCGAACGTCTCGGATTCTGCCGTCTCTGCATAGCAGCGTCCAGATAGCCTTACCTGCACCCGGTCCCCTTATACCGGTTCCTCCTCGTCGGGCTGTTGTTCATCACGCACAAACCATCCTGGATCATCAGCTCTCCCCTAAACCGCTCCAACCTGAACATCAATCAAGATGGAATTAATTGGTAATTTTGAGGGATTTTCCTTCTCGCATTTCGAGTTTCTGTCATCGGCTAAGTTTTGGTGGTTCGCCTTCTGGACCCTGTGGTAAGTACCTCCATGAATTGGAGCACCTCATTGGCCCAATACCCCAGGACGTGATATCTGACTACCGACCAGGGTCCATCGCTACTTGCGCCTCATCGTCCACACTTTTACTCACTGGACATACAAGTCGAAGCCCATACCTGAAAAACCGTCCTTCACGGCCGACGATGTCACGGTCATCATTCCGACCATCCACAATTGTGTCGACGAACTCCGTCCCTCGCTCGAGAGCATCCTCGCGTGTGGACCCGCCGAGCTGATCCTGGTCACAACGGTCGACAAACATGCGGGGCTCGAGAAGCTTGGCGCGAGTCTAAAAAGGTCTACTACCCAAAGTGTACGCGTGCTGTTCACTCCCATTGCCAATAAGCGGCTACAGGTTTGTGAAGCCTTGCCTAAGGTCAATACGGCCATCACGGTAATGGCCGATGACGATGTCACATGGCCCTCGACGCTTCTCCCCTGGATCCTGGCTCCCTTCGAGGACCCAAAGATGGGAGGTGTCGGTACCTGCCAGCGAGTGCGGAGAGAGCCGGGTGCGTCGTGGTCCACACAGGTCTGGAACTGGCTAGGCGCGGCTTACATCGAGCGGCGCAACTTCGAGATCTCGGCAACGCACAATATTGATGGCGGCACCTCATGCATGTCAGGTCGGACCGGCGCTTACCGGTCGGAGATCCTGTCGAGCCACGACTTTCTCGAAGGCTTCAAGACTGAACGCTGGCGCCACTATATTCTGAATGCCGATGATGACAACTTTGTCACTCGGTGGCTCGTCAATCATCAGTGGAAGACCTGGGTCCAGTACGAGCCTGAGTGTGAGATTGAGACGACTCTGGAGAATAGCCACAAGTTCCTCTACCAATGCTCTAGATGGTCGCGCAGCAATTGGCGCAGCAACTGGACAAGCTTGATGCGTGAACGATACGTTCTCACGTAAGTTTTTATATCCCCTCCGATGCCGCTTGCCAAGCCTGCTGTTCCCTATCAACAACTGACCACATCATATACTAGCCAACAGCCATGGTGTACCTATGCCTTGCATATCGCAACCTTCACGTCCCTCGCTTTTGTTGTCGACCCTCTCCTGCTGCTTTCTCTCTGGTGGGGAACGGAAGGATGGGACAAGGACACCCGCCAACAGCTGTTCTGGTCACAGTTCATCTTCATGTTCGCCTACACGAAAGTTGTCAAGCTGATTGGTCTCTTCCGACGACAACCGTCTGACATTATGTTCCTGCCTGTGTCTATCCTCTTCGGTTATTTCCACGGCCTCATCAAGCTTTACGCCCTCTTCACATTGAACATGGTATGATAAGACAATACCCTTCTACATGGGCAAATACAGCCTACTAACTTTGCATTAGACTTCCTGGGGTAGTCGGCCAGATGGTGATGCCAACGATGCTCTTCGCATGTCCCCGCGCCCACGTAGGAGTGATAGTATTGCTACTCCGTTGCCGCGAGCGGACGATCTAGAACATCTCATCAACCCTAGAATGCGCCGCGGATTATCAGAAAAGAAGGCACTTTCTGAGTCGGAGGCAAGTCTACCGTCGATTACGATGGTTGCTGGATTCCCGAAAGATGTTGGGACATTTTCGCACAGCTCTAATTCTCTTCATTTTGCATAAAGGCATGTGAGTGAGACGAGAACACGAAGTTACGATTCACGATTGCCTTGCCACTCCGGTACACAACTTGACCCTTTTATCTCAATTACGGGGAAAGGAGTAAACAGTACTTTCCCGGGGAACAAGTGGTGCTATTACTTTCAGCCTCCCCTGGGGCTCTTGGGTTGGTTGAGGTTTAATATGAGTCAGGGAATGGGGTGGTATTTGTCTTTTGAACAAAAGCGTTTCTGTTGCACGGATTTAGGACCGGTGGAAAATCTGATTTAATTTTTTGGGATTCAAAGGAGGGTATCGGAGTTCAGCACCGTCTCGATTTGATCTGGTTGGTCCAGCAACTATATTCGGGGTAATAACAGATTTAATTGTGTCGCTTCTCGGAGGAGAGTAGAAGAAAACACAAGGTTTTTGTCTCGGTGGACGAAAGAGAGTGGGCAAGAGACAGAACTGGGCCAATAGATTGAGATTCGGCGAACGTGCCCTCGGACTCTCATAGACTTAGAGAGGAAGAATATACAAGCCTACCTGCTGTTGGTCAGAATTGGTTGACGTCCGGCATTGGCCGGGCTGGTGGTCTCATTCCTACACTGCGGCCAATTGAGCGATATCTCTAGACTGCATAGAACCATTGAAGTCAACATCTGCAAAATGTATTGGCGGATGGATGATGACCAGTACGACACGCACGATGTGCAGACGGGTGTCAGGTCAGTTAGGTGGGAGTTAGGGAGCAGGTAGCCAGCCGATGCGCCTGCTGTGTTTCTGTGTTACACGAAACTTCCGACCCAGTCGGGTGGCTTGACGAGATGGCATCTGCCCTCGACCCTCGACAATTGGGGTCGAGCCCCTCATTCCCGTTTATTGTGCATCATCCCTTCCAACACCCCCGCATGTCTACTGTAAGTAGGTACTTACCTCACCCCTCTCCCTGTATGTGTCGTAACACACACCATGAGTCTTAGTCTGGAGATAGCTCTGATATTCGCCCAGCAAGGCGCATATCTCCGGCGAAATCGACACCACCATCATGTTGAGGGCTTGGTCCTTAAGCAAGTTTACAGTATGTAGAGACCTGCCCAAGAGAAGTCGCCTGCATTCTTGGCGTATCAAGAGCTACGCCTAGCGATACACACCACCCCCCCTCGAACCAGCCTATCATGGTGCGCCATGGTATGTACGCTTTTCCCTATCAAAAGCACAAGGCATTAGCCGGCCTTTTCGCGAGACGAGGGCAACTTGACGCCAACGCAGGATCACTTGCATGACCAGGTCCAAATACCGAACCTTCTGCAGCCTACCCTCTTGTAACGTTGGTGCTTTGCCGTCATCATGTGTTGTATACTCTCTGCCAGCAGGTATATAAGCAAGCACCTCCGACGGCCACGGCCACGGCCACGACCTCTTCTTGCATGACGTACTCTACCCCAAAAACACATGTCAAATCGACTTATCAGACGCCACAAGTTCGTATCGAGCCTATCGACCAACACTGCTTCTTTGACGGTCGGCGCTACCGTTTACGCCTCTCGCTAGCGTCCAAAGCCAGCCTTGAAAAGCCACCAATGCGGGGTTACGAGCGAAGGATGGTTTGGTAGGTTGATATGCGATGAAGCCGAGAGGAGCTTAAATGACGATACCTTTCCCTGTTGCGTGTGGGGAAGAGCTAGGCTGATGGGCTCCCTCATCCAGACTAACCGTACCAGTGAACGCAGCTCCTGCTTCAGTCCTAGGTCTAGCTCTAAGAGGAGATATGTAACCCCAGAATCCAGCATTCCTATCAAGCATGACATAGACTTGTAGGGCTACTCTACGACAATCTCCTCGTGATAACGACAGCATATGACTCGTCCACTCTCTCTAGCCCGTCTGACGTATGAAGACTGCTAGGGCAAATGATTTTGGACTTTGAGTATAAGACGAGGACGATCCAACGCAACATCACGCGAGCGGTTCCCATATAGTCATGCGCAGCACGAAGTGTAGCCTAATGAGCCAGTGCTGTCGCGTAGCTGAGGCTGTGACCATCACACTGGTGATGGTCGGTCATGAGTGGGGGATGGAAATGCTGACAAGACAAACTGGATTGGCCAATTGATCTTCCAAACCTCTCCTCGGCTCCGTCCACACGTCTAGAACAGCCAACCCCTGCTTTTATGCTCCGATTCTAATCATAGAATCAGTCCATTCCCTCTGCCGATGCTTCCTAATATTGCCAAAAAACACGAATGGGATTCATGTGGTGCATGACGACGTGAGCTTGGGTCTGCGTACAGTAGTAGTTGTTTCCTACGAGAAATAATCTGGCTCTCTTTTGGGGGCTAATGATGTATTTACACAGCGTACCGCATACCGCATACGCCTACATCCAACATTTATTTGACAACTCGTATCTGGGCCTCGGCACGAGCTTATGTTTTACTCTCTGTCCATTGGTAGGGCCACTAACACAGGTACTTTTGGAATAGTCGAAGCTTCGCCGAGGCTACACGGCGCGCAACAAACACTCCACTTAATTGAGAATCAATTGACGACTTTCGGCTTCCAACGGTCGCGCCATTCCGTCACAGTAATACCGTAAAGCGGCCCCGATCTTGGGAAATGGAATCACTACCTATCACAACATGAAAACATGAAGCTAGACCTATAATATCTTCCGTAGGGAGCACCCCACAAAGCAACTCGGCCTTTTCCCCACGCCCCCACTCAAGTTCCGCTCAATACTGATACTGTACTTACAGTACAGCACAGTAGGTAGGTAGGCATCTCCAATGCTGCAAACATGAATACCTACAGGGTGGTACGGGGTACTTTTATCTTTCCTATGTTAATGTCTCGGCAAATGGTAGGAGAAATTATGATTAGGATATAACGCAAACTGATAATGACAGGTTGATATCTTTTCTGGGAGCGGGAGCGAGAGCGAGAACAAGGTTATAGATTACAGAGGTCATTTAGCTTCTCTTTAGGTAGAACACATCTCTTTTGAGCATCCATCTAGAGATACTGACTGTACACCCTACAGCACAGTCGGATGTTACCTAATATGGTGCAGACCCTCACATCCCGATGGTACCTATTAGTAGAATCTCATATCCCACACAACCAGCCGCATTCACACTAAGATAAAAGGGGCTCTAGATCCATCCATCGGACTAAACCCTGACTAACCCTGATTATACTTATACCATACCTAGCTGTATTATACACCCCACTCGCTACGGAGTGCTTGGCATCCGCCCCCACCACCCTACCCCACTCCAAGGACCCTAGCACGCGTAAAGTATCTTTCACCCACACTTGGCCACATTCTCTTGGACCTGCGTCAGGTGTTAGCTTGAACCAGACTTGTACCCATGGTGGTTGGAGGGGGGCTCTGCATCTCTGGTCACGTCACTCACACGATGTGTTCCCCGGTTGTTGTTGTTGGTGTATGAACAGGAGGCATCATGGCAGGAAAACCCCTGTTATCTACACAACTACTTGCGATAGGCGTCGTCGTCGTCGCGTCGTCGTCGTCGTTGTTGTTGTTCTTGTTGTAAGTTCTTGTTGCTGTTGTTGTTCAGTCTGTACGGTACTTTTCACATCAAGTCTAGTAGACCTGGAGCCACTCCTCCCCTTCCTTCTTTCTTTCCAGCAAACTGTCCATGACCATGTAAGTCGATGAATGGGGTTGTTTTGGTGGGGTCGGCTAATACTTACTTACACGGGTCTACTACCTATATCGTAAGTATTGGTGTTTAGGGGTGTAACACCTACATACATGTACACCATACCTAGTCTGGTAGATACCTATCTGATGCCTATTCCAAGATACCTACCTACCTACCTATACTATGTATTTGACCTGGTGGAAAGAGACTAAGCTTGCTCATTACACGTCTCTGAGGTGCAAACCTATCAAAATCCCAGATACCTCTAAACCTTCATGCATCATGCAAGATAAAAGATACCGTTTTGAAGCTGCTCACGGTTCGGCTGTGGCGCATTCTGAACTTTGATGGTTACTCTAATCGTCGCTATCATGAGTGTTAGCGCTCGATTAAAAATACAGTGCGGTCACACTAAAAAACACAGTAAAGCTCAGTAGCCAAATGTTTGTTCAGTAGGATGGTTACGCTAGGTAAGACTGTATTCTATCAACCTTGAGATTGGGCATAAAGTACAGATATAATGGAAGCTACCAGTGACGATAACACCAGGCAGAATTATTTATAGATGCTCGGGGACTGCACGTTTCGAGAGTTCACAATTTTTTTGGTCCGATAATATCGAAATCTATCCGACGTGCCTCTCTCACAAACTCGATAATTATGTCTGCCGCTCCTCAGCAGTGGCTCGGCAGCTAGCTAATTAATCTACACAGGCTTTTTTACAAGGGATCGGAGCGCCATGGCAGTTGCCGTTGACACAAACAAAAAAAAAGGTCATCGAGGCTGACATATTGCTTGTACGCCTATGAAGAGCAGAGCAGACCAGATGAGGATCGCAACTTGCATTACATTGCCATCGAGTACTCAGTACACACAAGAATGGCACGCTTTCCTATCCGTCAGATGTGCAACGTTGGCATGGAAGAATTCCGCGACAGGTCAGCTATGAAGCTGCGTTTGAACCGGGACAAGAGCTCGGGATGCCATTTATCGTAGTAGGTAGGCCGGCATGCGGCAAAATGGAAGCATGGTCCTTGTCAATACCACATCCCTAGAAGCGCAGCCAATGGCAGCCTGGGACTTCTGATACCCACGTACAGAAGGCATGTAATACAAGATATCCTCAAACTTGACAGCCAGATAAGCCGGCTCCGGTATAGTAGTAGTATCGGTCCCAACGCCGGGCGAATGCAACGGCGGGTTGTAGTCGCACAGACGATGGATGCGCTCCAGGGATCATGGAAATGTGGCAAATCGAGGGCGTACAAGAGATCTTCAGGGGTCGTGCCGCTTCGCTAGAAATGTTGTTCCGTCTGGACGTCAATACAGCATTTCGTAATATAGGCATGCTAATTTTGCCGATTGGACGCTAGCATATTGTGGCTTGATGTCAGCACCATAATCTCATGTTTCTGGTTCGCACGCAACAGGTTCAGCGAAACAAAACAAAACAAAACAACTCTATAACACACTCCGAGTTTGCACCGCATGATTGATCAGTCACCGATTGGCCATGGCACCACTTTGCAGTCAAGCACTTCCCAACGCTGCCCACACAGAGGTCTGGCATCCAGCTATTAAAAATGCCATAGAGTCACATCGCTGCGTATCCACATAACTGGGTAGCAGAATCATCGAACGATGAGGATATGAACATGCAATGCCGTTGACTGCGAGCAAATCCCCTCTCCGTCGTGGGTGCCCGTCTCGACTGCGCCAAGGCCTTTCCAGAACACCTCAACGCAACCACCTCAAGGGCAGAGCCAATCCTCTAACACGAAACAACAATTCTCTGATGCGGTCGGTGCGAGGGAGGGACGGAGGGACGGAGGATAGGTACAGCAAAGATATTGCCTCGCCACGATTCCAAATCGAAGGCAGAATATCATTCCCTCTTTGCGGATTCTCCTTTCAGGACAAGTGGCTCGTTGCAGCTTATGGCTTCCATTTTAGGACTGCGCACCATCGCCCGTTGACTATTGAACCCTTAAATGCTAGGATCAGGCCATCTAGCCCCTTCGAGGGTATTGAGAGGCTGGGATCCACCACATCGAGATACACACTACTGTATGTAAGTAAACAAGAGTATAGTACTGTACTCCGTACACCTAGGTATACCGTGCTGTAGAACTTCGATACAACGAGTCTAGCAAGATAGCGTCATCGTATACTCGTATACTATACTAAGTAGGTTCCCAGCTCGGTTGAGGAATTGACCAGAGCACCTACTCGGCTGTTTAGCCCCCGGTCCTTTTCTATACTTGTCCCAATCTACACTAGGGTGACCGTGTATGCACCGGACTGAATCGTAAATCTCGAAGCCGTTCCAAGATTTGCAGCCGCAAAACCCCGGATCTACAGCATACCGGTACAGGCCACCGAAGTTGAGAACCACTTAATTGCCAACCCGCTAACCTAGGTAGATACTGTGGTTCACATGCAACTGCTTCCTCCTCCTTTCTCCACACCGGGCTCCATACCAAGAGGAACCCCTCTCTGAGCTCTGCGTCTCGAAGATCTTGTCTCGAAGAGGAGCATGGCACAAACCTGTGATCCTCATGTATCTATCCCCGCCGTTTCATTCGTGACGCAAGTGCGCTAAATGTGGTATTTCCTGCGATCGAATTGCTATACTGACAGAGCAGACTCATACGAGACAATGCAATGCCGCATCGCGAATCAGACGGGGAAGACAAGGAGCAAGGAAGAAGAAGAAAACGCGTGAAAATTTACACCCGCAGTTGAAATCGTACGACGACTACAGCAGAAATATAAGCCTACATGAATATCGACAGTCGTCCGGCACACTCTCTCTATGTACCTACTTTGTCCATGTAATATTGGGGGAGGGGGGATACACAAGCATAGCGACATGCTTCCTTGGGTCCTACTACGTATATTACGTACATACAAGTGCATGCATGCGAACATATGCGAGGCATGTATGTATGTACATACCCACGTCCAAGCACATTGTTGTCACCATACGTGCCTTGCTAGCCGATGCTCCATCCGAACTTCGGCCAAGTTCATTGACATGGCTAGGACTATGTTCTCACTCCGCATCGCAAAACAGGCTATATTCATATAACTCACTCTACAGACAGAAAATCGAGATCATCATAGGGTATTTG
Organism: Xylaria polymorpha; assembly: GCA_003426235.1. Lineage (NCBI taxonomy): Eukaryota > Fungi > Ascomycota > Sordariomycetes > Xylariales > Xylariaceae > Xylaria > Xylaria polymorpha. The sequence goes on along the minus strand of NQIM01000004.1, from coordinate 27,688 downwards.
AATCGGGGTCCCAGAGGCCGGCATATAGATTACTGTATGACGCTCGATCGGGGCAGCGAGGAGGATGTAGTTCAGCTTGATTTGTGGGAACTTCTATCACAATCTCCCAGCTTACGTCGACTTACACGTGAGCTAGTCTACATCTTACATGCTGTGCATCCCAGACGGGTTCCCGATACAACGTATGCCATCCATCAAGGGGATCTTCTACCAACGGCCGTCTCTGTCTGTCTCCCCCCCCAAATCTTGCATGTGTCATAAGCCAAGCGGAGGTACTTCTGGAAAAAGAGGGAGCAAAAAGCAAGAGAGCAATTGTTGAGATGTCACTTAAACCTAGCGCTCGTCGACGTTGGAGTGCATGAATCCAGACGCCTTACAACCACACTTGAACCTTCGAGGGTTGTATATGCAACGCATATAATCCCCCAACCTACATACATACAAAGTTAGGCACCTTATGCCGCACACATGCATGCAATGATGCCTAGGTAAGCAGGTAGTAGGGTAAGGTAACGTATGTACATGGGGCGGTAGTGAAAAAAAGTGCGCGCGCAGGATGTGAGAACTTTAATCCCAAAAAAAAATGACAATAACCCTTCCTTCGATGCCGCAATGTAGCATTGCCTGTCCCGCATATGTAAAAAGTACCATGACAATGCACTTCGGCATCATGATATCACATCATCACATCTTTAAATTTTTAAACCCATTTTTATTTTTATTTTTTGGGTTTTCCGGCGGGAAGGGTGAAGAAAAAATTAAATTAAAAAAAATCGTTACGTGCTCGGGTCTGCGTCGGGGGACCGGAGTCGAAATGTCGTTGTATTCCACCCTTCCGGATGCCGGATATACCGAAATGACGAGAGTCGCCGTCTCTTCTTCAGCTTCTTTTTCTTTTTTCTCTCCCTCGCTGAGTAACATCGTGCACGCATGACCCGAGATCTTACACAAATCACAGACGAGACGGCACATGAGTGAGTCGCCGTCCTGTCGCCGACTCACATTATTTCCACCAGCATAGCGCGCTTGTGGTGATTATTGATTATTTGGTTTTTTCTTTCTTTTAGATAGCGTGGGTAGGCTGAGCGATCTGGCTGACTGGCTGACCCGACTGGCTGACCCGACTGACTGACCCGACTGACTGACCCGACTGAGGGTTGCATCATATGCCCCCCCCCCCACCCTGCATTTGTATGTCTTCCGAAGAGGGAGGGTTTTGGCAGGCGAGAAAATGATACCCTTTGAGATTTCCCCTCCCACGCTTGCAGGGCCCCCCGAGGAACGTGGCTCGACGTCATGCAGGGCAGAGGTTTCACGGCGCACTGCGACGTCGCCCAAAATACCCGCCGTGTCCGCAAACCCCTACCCGACCGGGGGAGTATCTGGTCGGGCCTAGAAGCCGAGCCGACCTCGGTGTTGGCGCGGGTGGCGGCTGAACAGAGCCGGGTGTTTTCGCCTATTTAATATCGCCCCCGTCTGAACAAAGTGATAATACCGTTAGATATATGATGACAGTTCACTTTGAGCATGATGATCAATGCGAAATGGGACTGGAGATAAACCGGCATATGTATCTGATTTCAAGATTTCTAGTTAATAGAGACAACGGGGACGGGCATGTTGCCTACTGTAGAAGTATGCCCTAGGTCGTATGGGATTCTGGACAATCTTGCTCCCCGACGATTGTTCTGGGTCTATGGAAGCCGGTGTTTACAATCTGATGTGAATCGCCGACCAATGACTTTTCTAAGCGGAGGAGACTGTCTGTCAAATCTTCGGTTCGGTCGGCTCGGCATAGAAAGTATACGAACACGTATCAAGTCGCCTAAGGACTATATTCACGTGTCGGCTTGTTCGGGAAAATATGTGCCGAGAAATTAAGTTGCTGCTGATCTCTTCTTCGTCCTTTCATCTAGAAAATATAAGTGCTTTGATAGTTGAGAAGGAGACCTGTCTTGAGTGCTCGCGATCTTATCAGAGTGTGTATGGTTCCATAACTGCAGAAGCTTAGACGAAACAGCCAGACATGCTATATCTCCCCAAAAATTCATGGCTAAGGGCTTACATCAGTATAAATGGTACTAGAACGTATACGATTGCGGTGAGCTGTATGAATAATGGAGCCAGTTGGCGTGGACAGGGAGGCGCTGGTCTGGGCGACAACGCGCATGAGATAAGTATACTGCATAGCCGTCATAGTCAACGACAACTACGTGGCCTGTAGTGAGGATGAGAGACTCGTATTATTCTCTGGAGACAAATCAGCAGCATACCTACTAACTCAGTATTGAAAAGTTTTATATAGTTAATCGCTCCGCCCCCTATTCGAGGAGGAAGGAATCTACGGCTACATGAAATTCTCCATGAAAAAATGCCTTAAATACGGTGATTGAAACTTTACTTGCTTTTAGTCATTATAAATAGGGGACCATTGGGGGTGTTTGACGGAAAAAGTGCGTCAATCGCAAGGAGAAGTACCCATCTCATGGTCACATCACTTCACGATACCTACCTACCCAGGCTAACTAATCTTAGTATGTTTCACACTACCAACAAGATACCTTACCTTACCCTCTGCAACCTATAATATTTCCATGGAACATCACATAGTCATCACGTGAGTCTCTGCCGTGTTTCACGCCCATGCTTTAGGCAAGGTACTGGAATAGGGGAACGTTCTGTCACACGCTAATGATGATCTAGACATCCTTGCACGAAATCGATTTGTACGACCGCACTTAATCGGGAGGCGGCATGCCATAAAAGCATAAAAGATCTTATTAAGACACGCGCACGTGATGAGGCGGCATATATACTAGCTCACAGAGTTTCTACCTGACATTCCCGAGGTCGTGCTAGGATGTGCGGAATCGCGACATCTCCCGCAATATGCCGGGTTATATATATCGCAAGCCCGACGACACGTCTTCCACTTTCGAAAAACACATGGGTATCCCTTCCGTCTCGACATTGTATTTACCTAGGCGGGGTTATTGTGACGGCCCAATACGTTATCTACCCACCGGGCTTTGGACACTGTAGAGACTCTCTCAGTGACATACAGGTAACCTTAACGTTGCTCTTGCTGGCCGCAGTGTAAGTAAAACAACTCAACGACTGCTACAGCTGTTCCTATATACATATTTACTAATACGGAAGGGACTGCAGCTCCAATGTGGCCAAAAAGAACAAAGTTACTACTACCTTTTCTTATCCCAGAAGACACTAATAATGCACATACTCTATGCCGTAGGTATCGTCCGCACAACACCAACGCCGTAACGGATTAAGTCGCAAGCCCTCTCATAATGCCAACGAGATAGATGTCCGCTAAACTTAGATTTGGCCACCTCAGCAGAGCGTCCGTTTCCCTGCGCGAACCCTCACAACCAGATGAATGGCCCCATTTTATCCACTTGTAAGGCGCTGTATGGCCCAACACCTGACAAAGGCATTGACATCTCGGTTGGGCAACAACCGCCTTTGTTCGTGCCCGGTCTACGGTTTAGGCTCCGGTGGTTCTTCAGCGCGACCAAGCCGCGTGTAGCCCAAACAGCGTGTCAACCTAAAATGAGACGGAGGTAACAAACAATGAGTGGAAAGAGGACATACAATTGGAAGGTGTACATATAGGTTTGCGGGCTGGCTGAGTTCCTCACCTTGCCTTCTCCATCGCTTCTCACCTACTTTTCTGCTTCGTGCACGCATTAATCTACGTCGACTCTTGTGAAGGGGACTACGTCTTCATTCGTTTGCCCTCTGCTTGTTACTCTCGTAACCGCCTTCATTATCTACTTCAAGAGTCCCTGGCCACCTAGCGATTTTGAAGCAGGGTGTAAATACATCGAGATGTCCCTGCGCCGGATCCTCCTGACGTACTTGAGTGTTTTCGAAAAGGGCTGTCGAATGTCCCGGCTTGTCAAAGGGGACACGGGCAAGAAGTAGTAGTAATGGAATTAGTGACATGCCGGAATCATGCGTGGGTTTGAAACACACCGATTGACCGATCCCCAGCGTAGCATATAACTTCGTTAGTGATAGGTTACTAATACGTTGGTTTTCATAGTAGGCTTAAACTGTGCTTCTGTAGTCGCCGTGTTGCGTCATTCGGTGTGATTGTCTAAATCCGACATTCGTTCCATACGTTGTAGCTCCCGAGCTCACTTGGGTATTCTGGAGCGTGTTGATTACAGTCCTCATCCTCTCAACCGTGTGCTGCTGCTTATAGCACCACATGCTGCTACTACCATGATGATACTTGCAAGGGTGGGAATCCCTTCAGATATTTCAATCCTTCGCCTGAACGCCAATTTTGCCAGCCATTCTCTAGAGAGCAAGTAGAGTATTTCCCTGCTAATCCTTAATTGCGCAGAAATCAACGCGTCCATTCGTCATAACCTTCTCCGGCCGGGAATAGAGACCCGCTCATTTGTCGCGATCGCCGCCGATTCTCTCGAGTGCTTCCAGCATAACGACCGAGTTACCGCGAATGACCTGCAATAAAGGCGCGTCAGCAAGGACAACTGTGACATGCGAATAGCTACGACAAGACACGTACGACCATCCCTAACCGGACCTTCTCACCACCATCCTTCTCCTCTACGGCATCGTCCAGAACAATATTCAGGAAGACCTATTCAACGGTCAGCTCGTTTATGCTGTCCTTGGTAGTGCTGTTATGGCGGTGGCGTACATCGTAGCCGCGAAGGACGCCGATGACCTTGCGGCTGCCGTTTAACTGGACGAAGAGTCTCTTGTCGAGGTACTGTGGGAGGATTAATGAGTAATTCAGCAGCGGCTTGTCGAGTTCGGTGGTGAGGCTCACCTTCTTGAGCTCTGGCTGTGCGGGCGCCATCTTGACAATATTAAAGGGCGATCTGTGGGAATGAGTTGCGGACAGGTGTTGAGGACGAAAGCTTGAGAGAAACAGTGGAAGCTTTCTAGGATGAGCCGCGGAGCCTCCTTGAGATATTGAGTTGGCGGCAGGAGGCGGGTACGGTACCTTTGCAGCCACCGATAAGATAACGTAAAGCTTTATCGATAACGGCTCTAGGTACTGTCTGACCTACCAGTATCAGCTTGCGACAAAGCAAACGGAAACAACCTCGCAACTTTTACCAACCGTTGTAATTCCCAACACTTACGCTCTTTGGAACAGCATAACCACAATGAGCTCCTTTGGGCCTAAAAGAAGGGCGCGCAAGATCACAGTTCAGGATGACGATGACGAGCCTCCGACACTCGAGTCACTAAACCCCCCGCCCGAACCTCAGGAGCCAGCGATACAGCCTTCATTCAAGAGTCGGAAACCGTTCAAGCAATCCTCGCTGCGCAAAAGCATTGCCTTTAACGAAGAGGCCCCCAGAGATACTAGTGGAGAGACCAAGATATCGAACAGCACTGACGAAACCGAGGACCAAGAAGATGGCGGTGCACCGGTGCGGATACGGCCTTCGGCTACCAAACCAGGAGCCACGAAGTCCAAGAAGCGACAATCCAGCTCACGGCTGTCTTTCGGGCCCAGCGAAATAACGGTTGACGATGACGACGCGATGGTCCTGGGCGAAGAAACCTTCATGCCCAAGAAGCCCGGTCTTGCAGCCTCTGCGACCGAGAACAGCTCCTATAAGAAGGGCATCCCCAAGAACCTACCTCTCAACCGGCTTCCTATGCGCTCTATGGAAGACGACGATGATCGGCCCAGATATAGTAAAGAATATCTCTCCGAGCTACAATCTGCGACACCCAATACGCCACAGGATCTCTCTACGCTCCACATCACACCAGGAGAAGAAGACGAGATGTCCCTCGACCCCTCCGAGCTGGAAGGCGCCATGATCGTCGACACAGACCCGTCTACATCGCTAACGACCGGCACTTCGACGACTGCCGTACTAACAGAAGCCGAGATCCGCGAGAAGAAAGAGAGGCGGGCGCGTCTCGCGAAGCAAAAGGGCAGTCGGGACACAGAAGACTTCATCTCCTTCTCCGATGATGACAACGACGAGCGGCGTGCAGGGGACTCCTACATAACCTTATTATCGCGAAAAGGAGGTAGCAAGGCCGACACCCGGCTGGTGGCTGAGGATGAGGATCTAGGCGAGGGCTTCGACGAGTTCGTCGAGGATGGCGGATTGTCGCTAGGCAGGAAGGCGGAGCGCGAGGCACGCAAGCGGCACCGCGCCGAGATGGCGTCACTAATATCGGCCGCCGAGGGCGCGGGCTCGGATGGCGAGGCAGCAGCCTCGGACGACTCCGAAGCCGAGCGGCGGGCCGCATTCGAAGCGGCACAGACGCGCGCCGGCATGGATGGGCTGGCCGAGGAGCGCGAGCAGCAGCGGAAGCGGCTCGGTGTGCGCGAGGGCGTCGTTCCCGTGCCGCCCAAGATCACACCCCTCCCGGACCTCAGCGTGCTCATCGAGGCGTTCAAGGCCCGCATGCAGCAGAAAGAAGCAGATCTGATCCGCATGCGCGCGCACATCGCCGGGCTTAAGGCGGAGCGGGAGGGCATTTTGAAGAGAGAGCCGGAGGTTCAGAGACTGTTGAACGAGGCCGGAGAGCGCTACCGCGCCCTCATGATGCCCGGCGGGGCCGAAAATGCTTATCGAACAGAAAATGGTGAAGACACACATAGAGAGAGCAGCACCGTCACGGCGGCGAGGTCGCTGCTAGATCAATTTAGAGACGGCGGCCCCGCGACGCCCGGGGAGAGAGGTCTCGAGAGTCTCGGGACGACGCCCGTGAGGCAGCAGGCGCAGATGGAATTATGATAAATATGATACCCCCTTTAGATGATGATAATAACATATGAGATCGTTAACTAGAAACATGGAAAAAACACATTACACGAGTACCTAGTTACCAAGCACAATATCCCGTGTTTCGTTTCGATCCTTTTTCTGTTTGATATGAATGAAACTAGAAAAAATGCCATGATAATCCCGCGTATTTTGGGGACGACGATGAGAGTCAATTACCAGTGATGGAATGCCGTAAGAGTTCCTCTCTCGTATCGGTACATATTGATACACACCTAAATTACTAAGCCCGGCCAGCAAACCTACTTCTACCGTCCTGGGCTCTCTCTTTCAGAACCGCATGCCTGAGTTGCTTATCCGGGGCTCATATATCTCTTTCATCAGTTCTAACACCCCTCGCAATAGCACTATCTACTCTTGTTCCCCTTCCTTCCTTACTTACTTACTAGACCTCGAGACACCAGCGCCGATGACGCCAGGGAGCTTCTCCTCGCCGACGCTGAAGAGCAGACCGATGGAGAAGGCGACGGTGGCGGCGAGGGTGATGCCGACGCCGGCGAAGAGCCAGAAGGGCGTGCTGACGTCGCGCTTCTGGCAGGTGGCGCCGCCCCAGTAGTAGACGTGGGCGACGTCCTTGGCGTCCTTCTCGACGGTGGAGCTGCAGTAGCAGAAGAAGCACGCGTCGGCGGTGCCGTCGTTGCCCCAGCGATCGACGCACAGGCCGTGGCCCGAGCACGAGCTCGTCGCCGTCTCGCACGCGTTCTGCGACGCGAAGCAGCTCGGCACCGTCGTCGGACGCCCCGCGAAGGGGTCGAAGACTTTGCCGTTGTTGTTGTCGTTGCTCTCCCCGTGCGTGCTCGACACGAAGGTCGCGGCGTCTGACGCCTCCGCCTCCGCAATCACCTTCTCCTTCTGCTGCACCTGCCGCCGCCGTAGCTCCGCGTCCGAAGAGCCGCTGGAGAGGATTACGATGGTGGTCTCCATTAGACCTTTGTTCGCGTACGATTTCAGCGCTGCGAGGTTCACGCTGAGGTGTTTGACGATCTCACTGTCCTGTAAACCCCATCGTTAGAATATATCTGTTTCTTGGATCTTGTGGGGGGGCTGGCGGTTGTACCTTTTGCACATCGTATTGCAGATATTGTGTCTTCCCGCTCCAGCATTTGCTGGACTTGGGGTTGATGGATGGCCCAAAGGCACAATCCGAGCTGACCTTGGCGGCTAATCGGCCGAGGCCAGGCGCGGTAAATGCGAGTGGTACGCGCGGTATGGCTGCCTTTAGTTGCTTGTATTGGGCAGCGTTGACACCTGAGAGGGCAATGACGAGCTGCTTGGGTTCGTCGGCGTCTGCATTGTCGAACAAGGGTCGCGGGGGTGTCGCGAATTCGTTGATGTACGAGATGGCCTCGTTTTCATCGAGTGATTGCGGGATCTGGCCCAGAGCTGACGGCCGGTCGGGCGAGCTGAGGCGCTGGAGGAGGATGGCTTCGGCGAGGGAGTTTGGTATCGATGGGGGGGTTGGATGATGATGTGGTCGGCTTGGTGTGTCTGAGCATGTATGCTTCTGCATGTTGTGGTGCTGGGTCGGCGGCGGCGACGACGCCAGCCAGTGCTGGTAGTAAGAAGCTGTTAAGCTTCATCTTGAACTAGTTATGTGTGGCCTCGATTTGATGATGTAGTGTGGTCGAGGTTATTCCAACCTCTTCTGGATGGTCTACCTGGTCTGTCCGGTAGGGAGGATGATGTCTCTAGAAGCTTAGATGCTAGGTAGGTTGACACAGTATCAAACGGTATTGTGTGGGTGTGGATTAGGCACCTGCAGCCTGCAGCCACATTGCTGGCATCGCCGTAATAAACGCAGAATAAACCGCCGTCTACTATACGGAGTGCCAATTACATAACCGCCAGAAGTTTCTAATCTGCGGATTACACTCAAGACATTACATATTTAACTAAAGAATAGCTTTATTCCATACTTGTTGTTTTTGAGTCTCCGAAATATTTCTGTGGTATTAAACAAGGCATCGATTCGCAGCCAGTTAGTCCCTACCCCCTACTCAACACTTAAGTATAGGCAGGTAAAGATAAGGCGAGAAGTGGCATACAGTACTTTACTTACGGTACCCGATTTCGCAGCCTTCTCATTAACCATTAGTCACCGTATCGAATTTCTTTTCCAGTCTCCGGGGTAAGTCCCCTCCAAGTGATTGCGCAAAAGGCAATAGGCTCCCTATCACGTTCCGACCAGTTACCTAACTTCCAACCAGCGCGTGGCGGCCTGCTTTCAAGCTCATTTCCTCGCTACTTCAACCAAAAATATCAAAATCGACATTCTTTGCCTCCATTGCGCCATCCAATTGGTTCAACCCTCCACAGACGACATCGAGCGATAACTTACTGCAGCTTCTATTGTTGACGGCCCGGTCCGGTTCGATTCGATTCGATTCGATTGCTTCGTAGCTCACTGCTCGCTCGCACACACACGAGAGTGTTCTTCTATCCCGGCCGCCTGCGCGTGGCGTGCCTCAGAACCTGACCGCCATGCTGCGACTGCTTCGCCCACGGAGGAATGTCCTCTCCCTCGGCGCTCGAGTCAATACTGCGGGGCCAAGGTGTTCACATTCACAGCCCGATGTCGTGCGGATACAACGGGTCAAGTTTAAAAGGAAATGGCCTCCGATCTCGTACGCACATAGCCCCCCTCCCTCCCTTGCAAGCTCTGGGTCTAGCTTGTACTGACCTATTACGCAAAGGAAGTTCCTTGCATATGGCGTCATCATCTACGTATCATACGAAATCCTCATGCGAGGCTTGGAGGCCTTGCTGGATGAGATAGAATCAGACATGACCGAGGAGGAGCGTCGAGAACTCGAGGAAGAGGCAGCGGAAGAGTCCTTCTTCATACCTTTTCCAGGTTTTACGCAGATGGTCGAACCACTACCGTATCGAGGTTCTGACCCAGAATGGCAGGCTTACGTCAAAGTCAGCCGGGATGGGCCGCTTCTGCTGTCAATACGGAGTGCGCATATACAACCATCATATGCTGTAAGAGTTTGTGTCCACTAACCTCCTAAATAGGGAGCCTTGCTGAGACGGCTTGCCGTGCTGTTGCCAAGAATCCTGTACTCTCAAGGCGGTGGGGGAAAGACGTCGGTATCTCCAAGTACTGGCTTGATGTGCTATACCCGTTGAAACCACCACCAACCTTCGTTCGACAGGGGTAGGGTTTCCTTGATTTCAAAAGTCCTCGTGCAATGATATGTATGCTAACTCTTGCACAGGGTATCGTTTGGTGGCGGAGATGGTATTACGTGGGCGAAAGAACCTGTCGACTCTGCGGCCGTCTTCTGGACAAGGCAAGCTCTGTGGCCATCGGCGGTCTCGTTTTCAGTATGGAGCTTTGTGAGCGCTCTAGTGACACAAAACGCCAAGACTTTCGCGAAGTTCCTCGGATACGAGACTCAAAGAGATTCTACGACTAATATGCAGCAAACCATAGAAAGGCTTCAACAGCAAATTAAAAAGCAGTCGGGAAAAACTAATACAGTTCCACCACCACTACCCTCCCAAGGTCGGGCGGGCGATGGGTCAACTACGAGTCCGCTCCCTCCTGTAGATGAAAGAGCAGCGGGATCCACGAGGACGCCTGAGACCATGGGCACAGGGACTGGCGTGGACAATGCTCTCCCAACCGTACCAAAGGCGAAAGACATGTATATAATTCGCACGGCACGGGAACACACCAGTGGTCCGTGGAATCGTTTTGTGAACAGCCTGGCACAAAAGTGGCACCCGCCACCCGCCTACCCTCCTCGGGGCTCGCTACGCGTCTCTGGTTTAGTTGAGATCGAAACATCGCGCGCCCTCATGGTGGTGGATTGTATCGCGTGGTGGGATCCGCAGACCAAGAAGTTCGACCCGAAAACCTTGAATATGTCGCTAAGGGCACTTCGTCCAAAGGTTCAATCCCCCCTCAGGTAGTAATCTAGTGTTGGCATGAAATAGGATAGGACAAACACAACGGTGTGTTTTGACCTTGTTAGTGTGTTACAACCGGCGTTCGGGAGAGGTGGCATCGGCCAGCGACGAATCTGCATAGCGCTCTCTTCTAGACAGGGTTTAGAGACGGCTCAATCACGGATACGGCCGACGTCTGGCCCAGTCGGCCGGCTTTGATTTTGCTTCGTGATAATAACAAGCTTTGGAGTGTGCGGATTCAATGGACTTTGACAGAAGAGTTTCCCAGTAGATACCATAGAACAGAGGACAATAGTCTCTTATACCAGCATACTTGAGTTCCCCCCTTATTTTCTTGTCCTTTATTGAAGTTGATTTTCTCGACGCTGCATTGGACGCTTTTCCACGTACAAGGCTTCCCAATGCCGTATCGGGGCATCAACTAGAAAGTCTAAGCCAGCGAGCGAGCGAACGAAAGTCGTTCCTTGCCGTCCCAGTATAGACCCTATTATAGATGTGGCAACTTCTTTACCTTGTGAATATGTAACTAGACATGCCTTAGACGATAGGTATATGATTATAACTCATCCGCTTAGAATACCATACTTTAGCTGAACGATCCTGGGCTTCTTCGTCTCGATGTCACAATTCGAAGGTCCCTGGTCTGAAACTCCTCGCTCACCATGGTTTATGGGAGAGAAAGGAAGCTGGAAAGGAAAAAGAAGGAGTTCCGATGGAAGAAGAAAATGAATTCTTAGATCTACTCCGAGGCGGCTACTACATCTAAAGGGTTTCCTCACCGTCTCTCCGTGCCACTTGACTTCACGCTCTCGAAGGAAGCCACCGATTCTTCACTGTTTATCTTGTGCACCTATCACGTTCAACTTCCCGCGGTGTGGCCCCCTAACCCCCGAGCAAGTCCAAAGGACCCCACGCCAGATCCCCAATTTGTTTCCGAATAGCTGGTGCGCCAACATTGATCATCGTTCAGTGGGCCATCGTACACTAACTGGTTCGCTACACCATCAACTAGTCGTACTAAGGGGTACAAGTATACAGCGAAAACTGGCAACCGGTTGAAGGCCTGTAGTCGTGTTGGGGTTCTCTTCAATTGACAACCCTTTGTGGCTAATAACGGGGCTGGTATGGTTTAGCCCTCGACTATGGACTGACTACCTAACACCCATTACTTTAATTATATGATTACTAGACTTGACGCATTATCATCGCCAACTATCACTCAACCATCATACCCTTGCTCCTCCTCATAACCTGCTCTTGATTTTCATGTGATTCGCCGCAAATCCAATCGCAGCGGTATACCCGTACGTGCCCAAGCCACAGATGACGGCCACGGCCTTATCCTGGAAGTAGCTGTGGTGGCGAAAGGATTCGCGCGCATGCACGTTACTAACGTGCAGCTCGACGAAAGGGATGTCGACGCCCAGCAACGCGTCCCGAATCGCCACGCTCGTGTGTGTGAATGCTCCCGGGTTGATGACGATGGCGTCGACCTTGCCACGGGCCTCCTGGATCCTGTCGATGATGGCACCTTCATGGTTCGACTGGAAGCTCTGCAGGGAAACGCCTAGGCTCGAGGCTTGCGACTCGGCTTGCGACACTACGTCTGATAGTGTTGTGCTGCCGTAGATGTGTGGCTCTCGGGTTCCGAGCAGGTTCAGGTTCGGCCCGTTGATGAGGAGGATTGTTCGGGACATGGTGAAGTGCAGTGAGACTGTGTTTTGGTGCGTAGTTGGATGGATGACGGGAAGGTATGCACGTGAATCTCAAACCTGTGTCATTTTGGCAGATTCTAGAGGAAATGGGCCGTTTTATTACAATAGCAATAAGGGATAAACCCATTTCCGGTAGAAATTCTCCAGCCCATGACCGGGAAATACATATACCCTACCTAGTATGCGCTTTCTGAACAACGTGAAGACTTCGAATCAAGTACTACTTTCATTGGCAATGCTGTCTCCCATATCAATAATTTCCATGGCTTTATCCGATCCGCTCTTCTCCGCATCCCTCGGTCTTAGCTCCGTGAGTATGTTTTCGTCCGGTACAGGGAAACCCGCCCGACCGGGTGAGTTGTTCCACGTCGGCTCAACCCACTTACTTAGCGGCAGCCGGTACGATATTGAACTGAAGCATTAACAATGCTGCAAGAGCCATGATCTCAATGTCTGCAAAATGCCGGCCCGGGCGAAGGACGTGCCCGTCACCAGGCGTGGAACGTAACATTGCTTGGCCTACATTGCTTAGTCTATTGCGACCTAGTGTGGGTATGTATACAGCCATACGAGTGCAAAACTCTGCAAAAGTCCGTACGAGGCTTTAGCTTCTAGCTTACCCATATCATCTATCTATCGAGTCCCAGTTACTTACTACCCTCATAGTTGTAGACAAGTCTATATATTCATTCACCCTGTTACCAGTCCCTTAAACAGTTCACCACCTTCAAGAAGCCCCCTACTTGTCTAGTGTTGACATATTTTGTTATCCTAACGAAGCTTTGCCACTTGTCTCATTTGACAAATAATGCTATTTTGTTGTTATAATAAAACATAGCTTAAGCTTACTTGTCAGGTAACTTCATCCGCGGTCTACTGAGACCAAAAAAAGAATGCACCGTTTCTTCTGTTGCCTTCGTCCCTTTCTCTCATTCTGAGTACTGGTGTCATCCATGACTCTGACCACTTCAGTCCTCCCATTTTCAGACGAGGGAGCGATTTTCACAAGACGGTCCTTGGTCTTGATGTGACAAGGGCTTAAGATCAAGGGCTTGGAATGATGTTCAAATTGCATAATAATCTTCTGTGCAGCCCAAGGGGCCATGTAGATCTCGGGCCTCCTTCCAGGGTGGACGAACTTCAGTCTTTATGCCTGAATAGCTTCGCCTAAAGTTGCCGACTTACGTAGATTGCTTTAGAAGATCGGGTTGAATCAGATCAGATCTGATTTAAGCAGCTGATCTAATCGGCAGCTTGCCGCACATATAATTATTACATGATATCGGGTGTCCCAAACCCTCAGGTACGTGTGACAGCTCGTCCCATCACTGCATAATATATCTAGGCTTCCATAGCATCCACCGTTCTATATTACGGCATCAGTGTCCTTCAAATTGCTTTTTGATGTGGTCCGCGTGTTTTTTGTCTGAGTGCTAAAAACACGGCCATTGGGTAGGTATTGTAGACTGCCAACCTCGCCCGAGACATTTCTCTGTTCGTCCTACCAGCCCAGACACTCCTGTCACAAGGCATAGAGACAAAGGGACTTCTGTACATAGCCAGAATAACCTCATGTAGGTTTTAGGGACCCTCGTGCAACAACAAGAGTCTATTGCCTACCACATACTAGAGTTAGTGACAACTCCAGATGTCCAACCGGCCCAATATTAGTGCCACAGCTATCTATATTTGGTAACATGTTTCCTGTTAGTGCACTCTCGTGATTGCTCAGTTTCTTCTCGCATTGTCCGACTCTTGGCCAGGGTAATTACTGGTTTCTAGTATTATTGTTCTGTACCTTCCATATCTATTTCCCAACAGATACAGACGAAGTGTCGGTCTAGATCCTCACTATAAAGGGGTTTAATGTAAGTGTCATGCTTTCCTGAGATCGCGGGGATATTTTCAACATGTTTTAGTATTCAAGAGCCTGCGATCCCGGTCATTGTTGGTTCCCTTCCCACGATAACTTCCGTACGGGGCCACGTCTTAAGAGCTCGTGGCTTGTAGTTCCTGTCATCCCCTAAGTCGCGTCACGCAGAGCAGCTAACCGACTAATGTGCGTATTGATCTTGTACCTGATATATCGGGTGACGCGTTTGACCACAAGGACCATAGCCTAGGGAACTGCATAGACGAAGTAGTAATGGCTGCTTAGATGTAAAACTAACATATGCTGTTGTTCCCAGACTTTTACCTCCTTACAGCCCTCTATAGAAAAATTCCGGATTTGACGTTAGGTTTATTAGGTATGTGATGCAGAAAACCTCCGGCTCTCAAGTCCCATTTTCTGACTAACATAGGTACAGCTTAGTGTCATTGAGCAACAGCGTCCTATTTCTTTACGCCTCTTCATCGTAGGCCCCTACTTCGAGTCCTATTCGGCTCAAACCGACCCTCGATCCTCTCCCTCTGTGACCCTACTATCCTAGGCTACCCATTAGTACTCAGTCCACGAACCCTGCGCATGCGGTAGGCGATAGACTCTTGTTGTTGTACGAGGGTACCTAAAACATCTTCGTGGAGCTATTCTGCCGATATACGGAAGTCTCTCTGTCTATGCTACCTACCTATGCGTGCATTGTGACACTCGGCGTGTCCGTCGTCATCGCCCTGTGGAATGCCTCGTAGCTTGAGGCATTGGTAGGCACTAAACTCGTCTGGGTTCGTCAGTCAATTGTTATTCTTCATGATCGCCATTGATTGGAAATGTAACTTTTGTGTCACACCGAACTGCGAGGTCGCCGGAGAAGGTGAAACTCTCGTCCACTATAAGACGGGAGCAGCTAGCTTTCCTCCCTAGAAGCTTTCTATTTAGTCCACATTGTCAAAAGATAATCGATGCAGTGTTCACTTGCGCCAGTAGCATATAGGTAGGTAGGTGGTTCAGCTCCTTAACGAAATTGTCCTGTAAGGTTAACTTCTGAAGGAGCTTCTGCGTCCACTCATGCTCTTCCGGCGCCAGCGTCGTTTCTGCACACTGTTTTTATACACTAATAGAACAATTAATTATATTATATATAATTCCATCGCGAAAATAAAAATTTGCACTGTTTAACTCAAGAAAAAAGAAAAATATTTGTTGCCTATCAGTAAGATGTGCTGCTAGCTTATAAGTTTTTGATGCATTGGATCTCTTGGCGTGCATGAGCACCCAGTCTTCCGCGAATCAGCTTTAAATCAAACACGTAGTCAATTATCGCCATTGAGATCTGTGTTGTATTCAAATAGTGATTACTGAACGCTAATTACCTGAAACCTTTTGCAGCTAGCGCACTTTGCTCTTTAATAGGGAGTAGGTAGGGTTCAGTTAGATATGACATGAGGTTAACACTTATGCCCGAGCTGCCTCGGCGTGCAGTGATCTACCTCGGCGGGGGGGCGTTTGCGATCCTTATCCGGAATGATACTGTGTTGTACAGGCTGCGGTGTGCGTGAGAGCTGAGATGGGGATGGCGGGGAATCTGAGTTGCCTATACCTATCCCGTGTCCATACATGCTGTGGCACTTTCAGAATCTAGATAAAGTAGGGTGAGCTAGATGGGAGGAAGTCTCCCCTTCCCCTCACCTATCTATGCTCTCTCTCTCTCTCGCTCTCGTAAAATAGCTGTCACATCGTTTCGGACTACTCATTGAGAAGAGCACAACAACAAGATCAGTCGCACAGGAATCAGTTCGAAACGCGGCGCGTGAGCGAGAACGGCTACCCGCTATTTTGATCAATTGAGGAATATTCTCTCGAGTAATGAATGTATGGTGAGAACTACCGTCGCCTCCCTTGCACTTCGACTTACGAGCTAGTAGACGACATTTCGCCCGACTCCAAAATGCCTACTGTGACGTTTCCCGGGCGGCCTCTTGCGTCGTTTCCGGTCCTGAGCTTCTTCTATAAGCTCTTCTACTCCAGTACCATTCTCGCCCGGCTGCCAGTATGGATCCTCAGTTTCTCTTTTCGGAGTCAAAGGCCACTTCCTACAGTGAGTAATTTCCGAAAGATTTTGGAGTAGAGAGCTTCAGGTTGGCCCAGAATGATGCCTTGAGAGCGCCGATGTTCTCGGCCACCTCAGAGAGCAGTATCACATGATAACAGTTACTAAACTTGAAAATTGCAGTGGAGCTTCAAGCAGTCACTTATGGTCCGGCTCTTTGCTGAGCTTCTCACTATGTCGAGTCGCACTGAGACGCCGGTACCGCTGCCATTGGAGCCTGGGAAAGAGAAGGATAGGTGGGAGAAGCTCGAGCCTTTCCCAAAGGACCTGTACTGCGGGCCATTGAAAAGCAAGAGCGTCGAGCCTGCCGTCATCGGAGGCACATGGTATCCGGAAAAGCCAGCGGATCCTGCCAAAGCCGGGCCGATCGTTCTTCACATCCGTGAGTAATTCTCGGGAGAACCGTTCTCTCCCTGTCTTGGCAACCTTGGGAGTACAAGCTTTCTTTTTTGGGTTAAGACAGTATCTCAAAGCTCTGAAACCTCCTCAAATCACGAACAGAGTGGTTATAACTGACTCTGAGTGTTCCAGACGGCGGCGCATTCGTCATTCTTGATGGTCGTACTAAGGATTTTGGTCCTATGTTCGACCTCTTCCAGAAGCATGGCAAGGTCGGCCCTATCTTCGCTCCACAGTACCGTCTGTCCAGTCGCCCGACATCTGCCCCTTTCCCCGCGGCGCTGCAGGACACGTTGACCAGCTACCTGTACCTTGTCCGAACACTTGGGATTCCGGCCTCTAACATCACTCTCTCCGGTGATAGTGCGGGAGGGAACCTGGTAATCGCGCTGCTTCGGTACCTTGTCGAGTATGGCTCAGAGCTGGGCATTCCACAACCCGGGTGTGCTGTTATCCTCACTCCTTGGGTGGCGCCTGTTAAGCACCTATGGCCCGAAATCGTCATTACGAGCAATCCCAACTACAACAGCGACTACTTAGGTACGTCGCTCTGTCAGTGGGGTGCTAAGACATACATCGGTGATGCGCAGCCGGACCACCCATACATTGTACCACTTGGCCACGCGTTTAAGACACCAGTCCCGATGCTCGTGACGTTTGGCGGGGCTGAGATACTAGCCATCGATGGTGAGGAGTGGGCTCGGGAGATGGGCCGCGTCGAAGGAAATGAGCTCGAGACTTATATCGAGCCGGACGCGCCGCATGACACGGTGCTGCTTGGTCACGTCCTCGGATTCCAGGAGAGCTCAACGAAGGTGGCGCAGAAGATGGGTGAATTCATTAGACAGCATCATACGTGAGCTCAAGAATGAGCCTGAAGTATTGGATATAGGGGGTTTGATGTGTTCTGAGCAACAGAATCCCTGCAAAGGTTTAGACAGGTAGCGGTAAGCCATAGTAGCAGAGCGATTCAAACTGCTAATGTAGAGGTTGTATAGGCAAACCACTTACATTTCCTGATCTCAAGTGTGGTGGATCGATACTCATCTTGTGAATAAGGCGGATGGGTACCTGAATAATCTTGCAACTGTAAGTCAGAACGTACCAATCAGCTCCTATCCGGAGGTCTAGATACCCCATCGAGGCTCTCGTACCCCCCAAAAAGTTGTCTTATCTGAGACCAGGAAGCTGGCTCAGTGACTCATATTAACTTGGCTAGACTAACTAAGCTCCCTTATCTAAGGCTGTTGTCTTTTGAGTGTGGTTGAGTGAGACGGCCCCACTGATTGATATTCTGCCCTTGCTCTTCGTCCGCGTTATCTGCGCAACACCGAACCTGTTGAGAGTATTTCCTGGGAGTTCTGCGAAACTTGTTGTTGCCTAGCTGGTCTACATGTTAACCTTCGGTTTCTTCAAAACGTAACTAACCTGGAAAACTTATATTGCCCCCATTGAGCTTATCAGGCTGTTATCAGCACGAAAAAACTTGTCTACTAGCGGTACGGGACTGAGGCAACGGGAGGGGTGGTGTCGAACAATAGACATACTACGTTACCAAATCCCTCACCAACAATGGAATGCGATTTTAAACCCGCATTGATCGTTGTGGATCTACAAGAAGACTTCTGTCCTCCGGTGCGTACATCTGATTTCCCAATACCGTAACGTCGGACCGGGAAAGCCCACTAATGAGGCAACAGAATGGTTCGTTGGCTGTATCCAACGGCCGAGACATTGTAGAGCCAATCAACAAGCTGCTTGGCTTGCCGTTTGCGCTCAAAATTGCAACCAAGGACTGGCACCCTCAAGACCACATCTCGTTCGCGGCAAACCACACGGGGAAACAGCCGTACGCCGACTTTGTGACGGTGGTGAACCCGCACAACGCGGCCGAGAGCTACTCGTCCCGGCTGTGGCCAGTGCACTGCGTGCAGGGCACGACGGGGGCGGAGCTGGTGCCGGAGCTCGACGTCGGAAAGCTGGATACCATCATCGAGAAGGGCACCGACCCGCGCGTCGAGATGTACGGCCCCTTCTACGACCCGTTCAGAGTGAGCGACAGCGGGCTGGCGACACTACTGCGCGCGCACGCCGTCACCGATGTCTACGTGGTGGGGCTGGCCGGTGATTACTGTGTTAAGACGTGCGCGGAAGATGCCGCCAAGGAAGGATTTCGGACTTACCTCATTGAGGAGTGCACCAGGCCCGTCGACGCTGGCAATTGGCCTCTGTGCAAAAAGTCGATAGAAGGATCGGGCGCTAAGGTTGTAAGCATGAAGGGTCCCGAAGTCCTTCGCTTGATGACTGCGCGGTAGATCGGAGAGACGATTGAGGGGGTCCGCAGATTACAGCACAGTATCGAGTCAGCCACGCCAACAATGGAATACCTCGCGGTCGCTGCGTCTAAACACTAACCTAGCGTACTGGTCTCCAAGGTTCGGTGAAAAGATTCACATGTGAGAGACGCCATGATCTATCTGCCTACTGTTGGTCGTCTACTCTACATGTGTGGTG
Source organism: Xylaria polymorpha (assembly GCA_003426235.1). Taxonomy (NCBI): domain Eukaryota; kingdom Fungi; phylum Ascomycota; class Sordariomycetes; order Xylariales; family Xylariaceae; genus Xylaria; species Xylaria polymorpha. The sequence goes on along the minus strand of NQIM01000004.1, from coordinate 8,335 downwards.
GTGGTATCCTTCCAAATTTGATCTTCTCGAATATACGTATAAATCATAAAAAGCAAGGCTAGGATATTCAGGCTCTCCCAGCATTTATCTAGGTCCTGTTGAGTGCTTGCAGTTCTGGGGTTCCGGCTACCTTTTTCAAAGGTCGTGCTGTGTCTACCCCGTACTTAGTATTCGAATTCGGATTGCCTGCCGGTTTTCGGTGCCGTTCAGACATTGCCATATTGAGACATCAGTGCCGTCTTATCGTACCGTACTGCATGCATGCACACCGATGCTCTAGGTACTAACCGAGACCCCTGTCATGGTTAGTTATAGTCGTGAGCGCTTTGCTTCCACGCGCATAGTCTGGCTTACATAGGTAGGTTACGACTTGAACACAAGCCACCTCGGCAAACAAGTATGTATGTCTAGCATATCGGGTAGTAGCTTGACTGCTTCTTCGCCACTACTTACCTGAGGTTAGTTAGTCAATAAGCGGCCAAGAATATGACGCATGATTAAGGAGGATGGAACACTGCCAGTGCCCACTAAACGAAGACGTCTCTTCTATGGCTGTCAGAGGAGTATAGTATACCAGTAGTTGACTAACAGGTAGGAGTAGAACCGGATAGTAATGGCACGTGTGAATTTGCGTAAAGATGCCGAATAGTCAAGATATCTCTGTGTCTGTGACGAGTTTGTCCTCATGCCACACGTACAACACCTGTCTTTCTTTATCAGACAATCTAGAGTTTGTTTTTAGCTTTAGGTAAGGCCCGGCCCGGAGTAACCACGTAAGGCTACTGTGGCGATTTGTATCTAGTAACCCTACTGTACTGTAACCTAGACTTGTTATCCATCTCGTCATACCCGCTAAAAATTCCAATGGAAGGCTGATGCGACAAGTAATGCTCGTAAGCACCGTACGTGAGACGCCGGCGTGGGGTGTTGACCCTGCGCTGTCTTCGCTTATGTCAGATTTTTTTTTTTTTTTTTCTCTACGACTTGAAATCTTGATAGAGGTGTACTGCGTGTGTAGTAGGCGTAGGTTTATAGCGTACGGACAAACATCATGGATGTCTTCTTAGTCTTGAGATAGAGAGCGGAAGGAGGGACAAACCAGAGGGCTTAGCTAATATAAATAGCATATCTATACTGATTTTTACCCAAGTACGAAGTACTGAAGAAATGTACTATACTTGAACCCTAGGTTAGCGTGAATAATAATAACGATCCGGCTAGGGTAGTGCCAGTAAGTATATTAGAGATCTAACCATAGCTAGTATGTATTACCTACCTACAGTAATAGAAGGTGTTGTTAGATTTCAGCTTCTATTTACTTACCTCCACCTCGGTAGGTAATGTATGGAATGAATGTATGGAAATACTAAGATCTCCATTCAATGCTTGGCGCAGATTGTCAAATTTAACAAACAATGAGTAGAGCTCATCGACACAGACTCGATCCTTATTAGACTTCCCGTCAAAGTTTCCAACAGAAGGGAACGTGCTAAAGATGGAGAGAGGTGGGGTGCCTTATCTTCTGTAGGTATTTTAAGCACGATCGGTAACAGATTGAATTATTATTCGGTAACATTGATATTACTTGGGCTCCCGGTAGTTTTGGGTCTATTTTTGACGCATCGACGCAGTAGCGAAAGGTCACTCGCAGGTACTTTAACCTAAGCAGCTATAATGCACTAAAAGTTACGGTTGGGCTACGCCGGTAGGCGGGCGCGCCAGCAGAGCCAGTAACCAGCATCGCATGTGGTGGGCCTATATTTGTAATTTATCTACAGTACTGTACAGACCTCTCCAACCTGCAACCTGCAGCGCCCCGAAGCCTGACAGAAACCCACTAAATTTCTCTTCACAATCCTGGGCCCATCTAAATACCAATCCCAAATCCAAATCCAATTGTCGTGCTAACCCCCCCCCCCGCGGCCCCTTCATTATTCGCATTTTCTCTTCTCACGTCCCTCCGCTCTTTCTCTCTCTCTTCACCGAGCCTCTGTCGTCTGCTCTTGGTTGCGTCGTGGCTCTCAGTTGCCAATTGATCAACTTGTGTTCTTGATCAATCGCCTTCGGCACCCCACACCAACTAAAGTCGTCCAGAACTGCTCCGACAACTCGCCGACAAGCCATAGTCCACCAACTACCTAAGTAAACGGTTTAATCTCCTTCGCTTGACACAGACAGAGCTACACCGCATCTTGTCCCTCCCGGCCTCGCAGTTGGCACGGCTTCAACACTTTTAACCCTATATTCAACTAGGTATATAGCACTCTCCTTTTTTTTTTCCTCCTTTGGCTCTCTATCACCCGCCAGGTCTTTCGTCTTCCCCACGTCTCACTCGAGTCGTGTTAGTCTCCAAGACAGCACTTGATGCTGAGTGTAACACGCTATTGGTCACAACACTAACATGCCCACTCTATAGAGCGGTATAATTTCGAAAACCCCCCTGATGCCGTCGAGACAGTTGCAAATATGATTGCTGCCTCTTCGTTTCTCCCCTCCCGGTTTCGCGGGCAGCAGCCGAGCGACGCCCATGCGCCTCCTTCCCCCCGTGAACAAGAAACTCACCCCCCGTCCTCCAGTTCTTCTCGAGGCTTTCTTGTTCACACCCAGTTCACACTATCGTCGTCATCGCCTTGTTGGCCAGCACCGCCTATGTCGGGGTTATGAGGGAGAGTCTGTTGGACGTAACGAGGAATGTGAGGAATGCAGAATGGTCCTCGCTGGCCGAAGGAAGCCGGAGCCTGAGAACTGGCCCCGAGACTGGCTGGCGGTGGCAGGCTTCCGATCCTAATGCCAAGGTTCCCAAGGACGCTGATCACAAGGCTTTGATAACACTCGTGTTCCCCGACTCTAGTGAAAATGCGGCACAGACGGCTCCTGGGGCGCATATCGTGCCTCTCCCCGACAACCTCACGGTCACCCATCTGCCTTCCACGTCCAACTCGATTACTGCCTACGCGCAGGACAGCGCCCTGGCTTTCGCTGTCAAGTACAGCGAGGCCCCTGAATTAGTCGCTGCTGTCCAGGAGATTCCCAACGATGGCCCGAACAAGGAGGTTCGCCAGAACGAGTTTGGCCAGGACGAGCAGAAAATGTGGATCATGAAGGTTGCTCGCGGGCACTCGGGAAATAGTATTGTGCGATGGGTGCAGAATGCCTACTCTGAGTTCCTGGATCTGCTCAAGAATGCGGACACGCTTGACATTGTTATCATGGTCCTTGGCTATCTTTCTATGCATCTTACTTTCGTTTCGCTCTTCCTATCCATGAAGAAGCTCGGTTCGAACACTTGGTTGGCCATCAGCGTTCTTTTCTCTTCCACCTTTGCATTCCTCTTTGGGCTTAACGTCACCACCAAGCTTGGAGTTCCGGTCAGTTTTGTCTTGCTATCAGAGGGCCTGCCGTTCTTGGTGGTTACAATTGGCTTCGAGAAAAACATTGTTTTGACCAGCGCTGTGTTGTCTCATGCGTTGGAGTACCGAAAACCCGAGCAGAATGGCAAGGCAGGCAAGTCCTCAAAGATCTCGAGCACGAATGACGGCGTTATCCAATATGCTGTTTCGCGGGCTATTAAAGACACGGGATTTGATATTGTTCGCGATTACCTTATCGAGATCGTGATACTGATTGCGGGGGCTGCGTCTGGCGTACAAGGAGGTCTCCAGCAATTCTGTTTCCTAGCTGCTTGGATTCTGTTCTTCGATTGTCTCCTTCTTTTTACATTCTACACCGCCGTTCTTAGTATTAAGCTCGAGGTGAATCGTATGCGCCGCCATCTTGAAATGCGCAGAGCCCTGGAGGACGATGGTGTTAGTCGACGCGTTGCTGAGAATGTCGCCTCTAGCAATGACTGGCCTAGACAAGACACAGGAGATCGAGCTAGTGAGGCTCTCTTTGGGAAGAATGCCAAGAGTGGCAGTGTTCCCAAATTCAAGTTCTGGATGGTTGTTGGCTTCTTCGGTATCAACCTTTTGAACATCTTCACGATCCCTTTTAGGACCACTGGGCTATCCGGCGTTACCTCCTGGTCTGGTGGTCTGGGAGGGGTTGTTAGTATCCCTCCCCTAGACCCCTTTAAAGTCGCTTCCAACGGCCTGGACGAGATCTTATTCAATGCCAGAAGTCATTCGAAATCCACGGTGGTGACTGTTCTTACTCCTATCAAATATGAACTGGAATTTCCTTCGGTACATTACGCAGTCCCATCTACTGGCACAGAGGATAATCAGGAGGATGGTCATGGCTTTACACAGCTTCAAAGATATGGTGTAGGAGGACGCATGGTAGGCAGTATCTTCGAGAGTCTGGAAGATCCCATATTATCTAAATGGATTGTGATTGCTCTCGCCATGAGCGTGGCACTCAACGGATATCTATTTAATGTTGCACGATGGGGAATCAAAGATCCAAACGCCCCCGACCATCCCATCGACCGCAAGGAGCTTGCAGCTGCCGAGAGGTTCAACGATCCTCGTGATCAGGCTACGCTCCCATTAGGTGGCATCCAGCCGCAGCGGAAGCCGTCACTGCCTGCTACTCCCGCCGAAACTGACGACGAGAGCGTCCAGTTAAAAGCTCCTCCTAGGCCAGCGCCTACTCCTATGGCACCTCCTTCGTCACCACCATCCCCTGAACTTATGCGAAGCCCGGCAGAATTAGCTGTTTTTCTTAAGGAAAAACGCATGCACGAAATGAGCGATAGTGAAGTTATCGCTTTGTCTTTGGAGGGTACAATCCCAGGCTACGCTTTAGAGAAGGGTCTCAAAGATTGCGTGCGTGCTGTCAAGGTTCGACGATCAATCATCTCAAGAACGCGAGCAACCGCCGGCACAACAAGTCTTCTGGAGCAGTCAAAGCTACCTTACCTAAATTACAACTGGGACCAGGTTCTAGGGGCTTGCTGCGAAAATGTTATTGGTTTTATGCCTCTTCCAGTGGGTGTTGCTGGACCCCTCGTCATTGACGGTCAGAGCTACTACATTCCCATGGCTACCACTGAGGGTGTGCTGGTTGCCAGTACGAGCCGTGGTGCGAAAGCTATCAACGCCGGAGGCGGTGCTGTGACTGTGCTAACTGGTGACGGCATGACCCGTGGGCCTTGTGTCAGCTTTGAAACTCTAGAACGTGCTGGTGCTGCTAAGCTCTGGCTAGACTCGGACGAAGGTCAAGCCACGATGAAGAAGGCATTCAATTCCACATCCCGCTTTGCTCGGCTGCAGACTATGAAAACTTCTATGGCTGGAACTAACCTCTACATCCGTTTCAAGACGACAACCGGCGATGCTATGGGCATGAACATGATTTCAAAAGGTGTGGAACATGCCTTGAGCGTGATGGCTAACGACGCGGGCTTCGACGACATGAATATTATTTCAGTGTCAGGAAACTTCTGTATCGACAAGAAGCCGGCTGCATTGAACTGGATCGATGGCCGTGGCAAGTCGGTTGTGGCCGAAGCTATCATTCCCGGTGACGTGGTTAAGGCCATTCTGAAGAGTGATGTTGACGCTCTTGTTGAGCTCAACATCGCTAAGAACCTCATTGGATCCGCCATGGCGGCATCGGTTGGTGGATTCAACGCACATGCTGCCAACATCGTCGCGGCCGTCTTCCTCGCAACAGGACAGGATCCCGCACAGGTGGTTGAGAGTGCGAACTGCATTACCACCATGAGAAAGTATGTCACAAATTTCTGTACGCTAATAAGAGCATGATTCGCTAACTTCTTTCCAGCCTAAACGGTTGTCTCCAGATAGCCGTCTCCATGCCGTCAATTGAGGTCGGTACTCTCGGTGGTGGTACAATTCTGGAACCCCAGAGCGCCATGCTTGACCTACTAGGCGTCAGAGGATCTCACCCAACGAATCCCGGAGACAATGCTCGCCGTCTTGCTCGAATCATCGCCGGCGCTGTTCTCGCCGGCGAGTTGTCTCTTTGCAGCGCTCTTGCTGCCGGCCATCTTGTCAAAGCACACATGGCTCACAATCGATCCCAGCCTCCAACCCGGTCCACCACGCCGGCCCCTGCGATGACGCCAGTTGGACTTACCATGATCCCTGCCGAGAAGGCCGCTAAAAAATAAAGGGCCTGTGCAACCCTTAATGATTAATATAGCACTGTGATGCCTTTCGTTTAATTGGCATAGTCAGGTACAACTATTTCAGCTGCTCAGCGAGCCTTGACATGATGAGAAAAACGGGTGGGACGTCTTGGAAGATGTCACTAACCCCGGGTCACCCTATTTCTCGAAGCATGAATTATATCAAATCCTTATAATGGCCCACTGCCGGAAACATAGACATGAGCTATCACGACGAACCCGTACGATTAGCTTTAAAATACCATTAGACGGGATGCCAAATACGGTGCTGGGGTCTTGCATAGAGAAGACGAATACATACATACATACATGCATATATATATATATATTATTTACATCCATTACCCAAACGTCTTGAGACTACGTTTAATTACATTCTCGATAATAATACACTTGAAAGCTTTCCTATTCGCCCAATCCAAACCTGCATTACTCCTTCGAGGATGGCCTTGAAAATCCATGATAATAGTGCCCATGCACAAGAAAAGAACCACTTCATTCTGAAACCTTGACTACCAGGTTTCCCCTCGTGCGCCCGGTCTTTAGCTTCTCGAAGACTTTAGGAGCTTCCTCAAAAGGGATGATATCACCCTCAACGATGGCGCGTATTTTCCCCTCATGCATCCACTCAGCCAGCTGCGCGAGGTCCTCGTGCTTATCCGCAACCGCCACGAATTTCCACGTCCGCTTACCGCCGCCGAGGATGCTCGGTAAGAGGGCGCGGGACGCCGTCCCGCGCATACCAGAGACGCTCATCGGAGCTCCGATCTGGACGAAGATGCCGTCGGGTAACATGTAACCATCAGCAGCCTTGTACAAGTCGGCGGGACTACTTCCGACGGTGTCGAGGACCAGCCGGAAGACCTGGCCGCGCGCGCGAAGGGCGTCGGATATGTTGGTCGAGGTGTAGTCGAGGACGGTCGACGCGCCTAGCGATTTGCAGAGCTCCACGTTGCGCGCCGAGCACGACGCCGTCACGACACACCCCAGGGCCTGCGCGGCGATCTGGATCGCGTACGTCCCGACGCCCCCGCCTGCCGCCGTTGATGAATACCTCGTCGCCCTGGCCTGCTCGGACGTACGGAACTAGTGCCTGTTTGTCATGCTGGGGTTAGTATTGTCTACCTCTAGTAAGAAATGCCTAGAGTCTTGGGAGTTTGTAAGAGGAGTAAGAGTAGCAGTATATGCCCGTTAAGCCAACTTGTGATGCTAAGAGTTCGGGGGAATAAAAGACTCTGGCGGGTACTCACCTGATACGCCGTCTGCGCGGCTGTGCCCAGCGTGCTGGCATCTGACGGGGACACGGATGGCGGCAGCAAGACGCAGCCTGAGGGGTACGGTTGGATGTATTCGCCCAGGGCGCCGAAGGCCGTCTGCCCGACGCGCCCGAAGACCAGGTCCCCCGGCTTATAGCTTTGACTGCTGCTGGTGCTGCCGCTGACCTTGGATGGCGAGACGCCGACGCCGACGCCGCTCCCGACCTCTTCCACGACGCCAGCGTAGTCCATCCCCGGCGTCGCCGTGAACGCGCGTGTCGCGAGCACCGAGGCCAGCTGCCCGACCTCGGGGATCTTGTGGTCGGCCGGGTTCGGCGACATGTATGTGACGCGCACCAGGAGCCTGTCTGCCGGTAACGGTATCGGCGGCCGGCGGGCATTCGGGTTCAGCGTCAGCGCGGCGGCCAGGCTCCTTCCCGCCCTGGTGTACTGCCAGGCGCGCATCGTAGATGGTTTCGTATCTGGCTTGGGTTGTTCTTCCTTCTTGTCGTTGTTGTTGGTGGCCATCTTTGCTAGGAAACGGTGAGAACTGCTTGAACCGTGTCGATGGTTATATACTTAGGTATATATATAGATATATATCTATACCTCTGTCTGTTCTTACCCGTTTAGATAATGACGGCTTAGAATTCCTCCTAGACTTAGACCCTAACTAACTAACTAACACCCTTTTCTATTCTCAGATCACCCGCCGTATTCCTTTTAATAAAAGAATACTTACAAAAACCCACTTGGATACGCCTGGCTAGCTCGATTGTGTGCTTCTTGAACGTGCTATGCAATCCGTTGCCCAGGAATCCTACCTAATTTTTGGAGGGCCAGTGATGTTCAGGTTATGTTTATCCGTTTTGCCCCCCCCCCTTTCCCCCTTAGGCTAACGTTATGGTGACATCACATGGTTACTCGAAGCCATAACGCAACGCGATATGAAATGTTTTCTTCGTCTATAGTATGCTGATTG